>JASPKP010005006.1:0-15000 GCA_030674155.1 Stramonita haemastoma | reverse complement strand
ACACATTAAACGGAATAGCCTAGTGGTCATAACATTGCGCTAGCAATTTGACGACCCGGGTTCGATTCCCATTCGAGGGGATTTTTCTCCTGGAGTTAACAACATCAGTGCTGACTCCACTTTCCCTAAAAGTCCTTCGGATGAGACTATAAACCAAGGCCGTGTGTGCGAACGCACGCAGAACATCTTGCACACACGTTAAATCCTGTTCCGCTTTTCGTAAGAGTAGGCCATTGTGTGCCGGTGGGAACAGATGATAAGATTTACAAAACTGCATAAACACGGGGACTGGATGTAAAAAAGCACATGAGTGCTTATTCCATTATCCTCGATATAAAGAATAAAATAAGAATAAATAAATAAATAAATAAAATAAAAATGGACACCTGGTAAGGGGCCGGCATGATGACATCAAGTGGCCTACATCTTTCCCACTGAATCACATACATACGTATGTATGCATGGCCTCATGCGTGAACGACTAGGAACCACAGCTAGTAATTACAATACACGGTGACCGTAACGTAATTACACATTGACGTCATCCTTAGTTGCAATGACCTGATGTTACACTGAAAAAATAAAGAAAAAAAAACGAAACAATAAATGTCACGAGGTTGGTGGGTTTACTTATTTACTTAGGATTACACAGGGTGTGTGTGTGTGTGTGTGTGTGTGTGTGTGTGTGTGTGTGTGTGTGTGTGTGTGTGTGTGTGTGTGTGTGCCTGTCTGTCTGTCTGTCTGTCTGTCGGTCGGTCTGTCTGTGTGTCTGTCGGTCTGTCTGTCGGTCTGTCTGTCTGTCTATCTGTGTTTTTCTGTCTGTCTGTGTGTGTATATGTGTATGTGTTGTTGTTTTTGTTGTTTTGGTTTTTGTGTGTGTGTCTGTTTTCTTGTTTTTATTTCGTGGGGGGGGGGTGGTTGTTGTTTTTTATTTTTTATTATTTTGGGTTTTTTTATTGTTGTTTTTTGTTTGCTTTTTTTTTTTTTGGGGGGGGGGGGGGTTGACTGCCCCATCATTTTTCGCGTTCCTGCCCTGCTGTTCCCACACCGCTCATGTCAATTTTTCCGCCACAGCCATTTACCCAGACTTGTCACGTTTCATCCTGAGGGTTATAAAGTCCACAGGAAGCCAATCAACGTCAGGCCGCTGTGAAGCCACCAGCCAGAGGGGCCCTGCACTTCTGCTGAGTCACTTTGGTGGTGTTCAGTGGTGCCTGTTCTGATCTAACATACGCAGGACACCACCCACTAAGCCCCCTACTAACGACAGTATTAGCTCAGCCAGAGCGGAGCCAGACTGAGTGAGTCACCCACTGATGTGGCGACCACCCACAAGGTCCCATCCAACAACCTTCTCCCCGTGACCCTTCATCCCTGAAAGCTTGGAACCTAACTCACCTCAAGTGTATGAGGAAACTGAAACTGAGGTCACCAAGAGACCAGCGCAACGGGGATCACTGAATCAGAGACAAGTTTATGTATGTATGTATGTATGTATGTATGTATGTATGTATGTATGTATGTATCTATCTATGTATCTATCTATGTATCTATGTATCTATGTATCTATTCTATTCTATTCTATTCTATTCTATTCTATTCTATTCTATTCTTGCACGATGATCAGTGGTAATGAGGATGATGTAATGATGTTGCTTTGGAAGTGCATGTGCCTTGAGAATACTTGACATGTTTGTACTCTATGCGTTACTATCATAATATATCCCAGCGTCAACCGCCCGAGAGATACACACATGCAGTGTTGGTCAGGTGATTTCAGCAACAATATAAAAACTGCATCCATAAAATGGATAAAGCTCGACAGTGTGGTCCCACGCTTCACAATGATCCCATAGCAAACTCACTCTGGGTAGGAACCGGCCAGATACTGAAAAAATAAAAACGAACCTAGAGACTGCTATGGAGTTTTTCTTTCTTCTTCCTAAATGGCGCAGACGTAGACAGAACCTACTGCTGTCTGTATATTATGAGCCAGAACTGCAATACACACGTTGCTGTTAAGCGTCAGAAAAGTCAGGCCCAGCCCATCCGACTGTTGTGGAATTTGAACCCGCAACCCTTCCAGCCAGTGGGTTCTAACCACTGCCGCATGCATGGCCGCTGGTCCACAATAACATAAAGTTATTAATTTCCTAACCAGCGGGCTAGCCGACTTGGGGGGCCAAAAATAGCAAGCAGGAAGACAGTGAGCACTGGAAGGTTTTCCACAAGGTAATCCACTTGTACCGGGGCTGTACAAACAAGACTGACTACTATGGAGTGGGAGGGACTGACATGATGGATAGGTGGGAGTGGTGGACTATAGTAACGATGTCTTTGGGAGAGGGGGGGGCGGGGAGGAAGGGAAGCGGGGATGAAGAGAAAGGTTTAGCAATGGGGCACATGGGGGTGGGGTGATGGAGGACATGTGTGTCTTTGGTGGGTGTTTATTTATTTTATCAATTTTATTATCTATTTATTTATGTATTTTATGTATTTTATTCATTTATTGAAAGTTATTTCTTTTATACCAAGGATAATGGAATGTTCTGTGTGCATGTGTCAAGTCAAGTCAAGTCAAATTTTTATTTACAGATGGTACATGTGTGTGTGTGTGTGTGTGTGTGTGTGTGTGTGTGTGTGTGTGTGTGTGTGTGTGTGTGTGTGTGTGTGTGTGTGTGTGGGCGTGTGTGTATGTGTGTGTGTCCGTGTGTACGTGTGTGTTTTAACATAGTTTTACTCATATTCACTCTTTTTCGTGAGACTTTTCAAATATGGAAGGTAATGATGGTTGAAGTTTAACTTATTTGTGTGCTGGGGAAAAAAAAAGAATTGGGAAACATTATCTGTGATGTAGGTGAAAGTAGGTTTGTCTTTGGGGACTCTAAACATCAATTTAAAAATGGTTATTATTTTGCAGTTATATTCCTGTTATGTGCTTGTCTGTTACATTCCCACCCCCATCCCCACCCTCCAGTTTGTTTTAAATGGATAGGGAAGAAGGAGGAGAGAAAGGTGGGTTTCAAAGTGGGTTTGTTTTGGCTGGTTTTTTGGGGTTGTTTTGTTTGGGGGGGGGAGGTGGGGGGTAGGATTGTGTTTGTTTTGAGGGTTTTGTTTTGTTGTTGGTGTGGGTTTTTTTGTTTCTTTCTTTATTTCTGTCTTTTTGTGGGGTTTGTTTGCTTTCAGGGGGTACCATTTTTTTTCCTGTTACTTTTTTGGTTTGGTTGGATATTATATGCCGGGTGTTTTCTCATGATTTGTGATTTTTTTTTTTTTTTTTGGGGGGAGGGGTAGGCTTTTTGGTGGTTGGCATTCTTTTTTGCAGAGGAAGGGGAGGGGGTGGAGGAAAGCTGTGTGACCTTCACCTCACGTGACCCCATAATTAACCTCATCATTATCCGGTAGAGGGTTGACAGTTGATATCCTAAGTGTCGATCTTTTTATCGTCTGCTAAGAGAAAGGATTTTGCTCTTAATATTTTCCTTAAGAGACACTCAGCATGTCTTTCTGCCTTTGCCCTAAAGTAATAGGACGGATCCTAACGAAGCCTAATTGGTGAAGATTGGAAGGGGATGGGGGTTTTTACGGAGATTTTAGGTCCAGAGCCTGAACTACAATCTGGAAGGGGATGATGGTTTTTCTCGGGGACTTTAGGTCCAGTTCCTGAACTATGATCTGCCGCAGTACATCAGCCAGAGAGGATTCTGCAGCACTGGCACTCGTCGTAGGACTCTAAACGCTGCTTGTAAATCACAGGCTCCAGCTTTCACCAAAGTGAACATAAGAAATATCTCTATATATGCACATTAGCCGTCTGCAGAAATGAGAAGTGATGGATATAGAGGAATGAGACACACAGACCGACTGGCAGACAGACAGGCATACATACATACACACAGACAGACAGACAGGCAGATAAATAAACAGACAGACTGATAAACAGACAGACAGATAGATAGATAGATAGACAGACAGACAGACGGACAGACAGACAGACAAATAAACAGACAAATAGATAGACAGACAGACAGACAGACAAACAGACACAGACCCACAGACGCAAAGACCCACAGACGCAAAGACCCACAGACGCACAGACCCACAGACAGACAAACAGATCCACAGACAGACAGACAGACAGACAGACAGACAGACAGACAAACAGACAGATCCACAGACAGACAAACAGACAGACAGACCCACAGACAGACAAACAGACAGAAGTAAGCAGAAAGTGAAGCAGACAACAGTGAGGGCAGGAAAAGGTTGATTTTGTATGGGGTTTTTTTGTGGGGGGGGGGTTGTTTGTTTGTTTTCCTGGGCCACAGCTTCAAGATTCATCAATGGTGAGATTACACGCATGCCATTCGGTTTTGTTTTTTGTGTCCACCGTTTAGGTAGCCGCATTCTGACTTCGGGGATGTGATGTCTGAAAACACGACACCTGTGTGCATGCAATTTGAAAGTTAATGTTGTCATCCGTTCTTTTATCATCACAAACTGACCTGCTCGTCCAAAAGGCAGAACGGGTTTTAACATGTACGCAAAATGTTCTGCATGCGTTCGTACACTAGGCCTCGGTTCGTTTATTTTTAATTTTTATTATCTTATTTTATTCTTTTATATCGAGGATAATGGAATAAGCACTCATGTGCTTTTTTTTTACACCCAGTCTCCGTATGTATGCAGTTTTGTAAATGTCATCTGTTCCCACCGGCACACGATAGCCTACTCTTATGAAAAGCGGAACAGGATTTAATGTGTGCGCAAGATGTTCTGCGTGCGTTCGCACACGGGGCCTCGGCTTATAGTCTCAACCGAAGGACTTTGTAGTCTCATGTGAAGGACTTTCAAGGGGGTAGAGTCAGTACTGATGTTAACTCCAGGAAAAAAATTCCCTGGACTGGATGCCTGGGTGGCGCGGCGGATTGATCCCAGGCTGTGACATCCTGAGAGCATTGCTCTAACCACCTGCTTTACCTTTCGGAAGAGTAGGCCATTCGTGCTGGTAAAAACAGATTACCAAAAACTTATATTTAAAAAATGCATGCATACCGGTTTCCGTGTTTAGCCAGCATCCAAGATGTCAGAACGGGGCTACGTAGATGGTGGGCAAATAAAAAAACAACCCAAAGATATAAAAAAAAAACGGTCATATGTGCAAAAAAACAAAAATCTCACCGATGGTGTGTGTACCTCAGAGATTTAGTCAAGAAATGGGGAATATAAATATTGGGGAACCATACATGCTGGTTGTTTTACTTCCGCTATGTGCTTTACTTATATATATATATATATATATATATATATATATATATATATATATATATATATATAATATATATATATATATATATATATATATATATATATATATATTATATGTGGTGCAATATCATCTGACCACAGTACCTGAACTGTGGGTTTATGTCTTCCTGAAAAAATCTGAGGGTGTTTCCTCCCAGGAGCTAGTTCTATGTTTGTCCATTGTGTTCGATAATGACCTCCAAAACAGCAGAGGAGGCAGCTGCGGTTTCAGAAACTGGGCAGAAATTTGATTATATTGGAGATGCCTTGCCCACAGTACATCCCCACTCTCTCAGCCAAGAGGGCATAAGGACAGTCAGCGTTGGAGATGTTCCCCAAAGGCCAACTAGCCCCCAGGGCTGCAGTACCTAAAGACTGTTTTATGTCAAGCCTCCTAGTCAGAGAGTCATAGTCAATCAATAAAAGACTAAGCTATAAAAAAGGAATTCCATGAGTGAAAGAAAGCCACTGATCACACAGCCTCTCACTTTGCTGTTGCCTTCAGCGTTAATGGTTTTAATCCAGAACTGTGATAAATCTACTGATAACACAGCCTCTCACTTTGATGTTGCCCCCAGGGTTAATGGTTTAATGGTTTGATGGGGTGGTGAATAGATTATCTCCCATGTGATCGGAGCGCGACAATCCCAGCGTCGTGGTTCTATTGAGAGACACACCTGTGAATTGTCGATGCTCTGTTTCCTTGGGTATTGGTCGAAAACCCTCCGTTGCATGCACTTGACCTTCACGGTGAAATGTAGGATTAATGCAATCTCTTTAGAAAGATCACATCTCAATTGACTAGGTGTACCGTTTTCCCGAGGTGTGTACAGAGATGGGACATCATATATGTCCACTCTGTTACATTCGAAAATTGTGATTAAAAACCCAGACGCTGAAGGCCAGACTGTGTCCTCGTGGTGGTGCACGTTTGCACAGACATGAAAGCTCTGTCCACCTAGGCAAGATGTTGAACATGACCAGTAGCCTGAGCTACATGAGCATTGTATTTATATTTTAATCCACTTTATGTCCTAGTAGATTTCTCTGCGTGAAATTCGGGCTGCTTTCCCTTGAGGAGAGCGCGTCGCCACAAGTGCAGCACCACCTTTTTTTTTCTTCTTTTTCCTGTCTGCAACTGTATATGTTGCCATTGGTTCTCTTACGTGTAACACACGGGACCTCGGTTTATCGTATCATCCGAAAGACTAGCATCCAGACCACCACTCATGGTCTAATGGATGGAGGAAAACGTTTCGGGTCCAAACGGGATTCAAACCATCGCACGCTCCGACCCGCACTTTTCGCTTTCTGGGCAGGCGCGTTACCTCTAGACCACCGATTAGGCAGATAGTCTGTCACCTGGAGAGATTTGATTGATTGATTGATTCTTTTAAATAGAGGATAATGGAATAAGAATTCGTGTTTTTTTACATCCCTGTGTGTATGCAGATTTGTAAATGTCATCTGTTCGCACCGGCACACGATGGCCTACTCTTACGAAAAGCCGAACAGGATATAAGTGTGCGCAAGATGTTCTGCCTGCGTTCGCACACGGGGCCTCGGTTTAAAGTCTCATCCGAAGGACTTTTCGGGAGAGTGGAGTCAGCACTGAAAAATCTCCTCGCCAGGACTCGAACCCGGGTCGTCAAATTGCCAACGCAATGGAGAGAGACACGGTTAGGTTAGAGAGATAGTGTGTCACCTGGAGAGAGAGAGAGAGAGAAGAGAGGGGAGGAGAGGAGAGAGAGAGAGAGAGAGAGAGAGAGAGAGAGAGAGAGACGGACCGTGCTGTGTTCACCCTGTCCAAGGCATAGCAAAAACAGTCAGTCAGAATTCTTCTGAAAGGAAACCAGTGTCTTGGGATGGAGACAAACAGACTAACTTAATTTTTAGGGCTGTCCAAGGAATCTCTCTCTATTTCACATCGTGGGGGACGGGATAGCCTAGTGGTCAGAACATTGCACTCGCAATTTGACCACCCGGGTTCGATTCCCGTTTGAGGGGATTTTTTATCCTGGAGTTAACATCAGTGCTGACTCTACTCTCCCCACAAGTCATTCGGATGAGACTATGAGACTATAAACTGAGGTACGCAAAACATCTTGCGCACACGTTAAATCCTGTTCCGCTTTTCGGAAGAGTAGGCCATTGTGTGCCGTTTGGAGAAGATAACAATATTTATAAAAACTGTATACACGCAGCGCAGGGACTGCATGTAAAATAAGCACTGAGTGCTTATTCCATTATCGTCGATAAAAAGAAGAAATATATGAATGAATAAATCAATCAATCGACCAATAAATCGTTTCTAGGGGTACCATGACCTAATAGTCACTGTGACTTTCTTCATTACAGTTTACAAGTATACTTCTTTTCTTTTTTTTTTACACCACTCTAAGTCATTGCAGACAGATTTCCTCCTAAGCAAAATGTAATTGCACAGAGAAAGAAAATGGTGTAGTAATATCATGTGGACAATACCCTCTTTCCTTTTTGAGCTTGCATGCTGATGTGTTTCTTATGATTATAATATGAGAAGTTATTATAAATGCATTGCAGAAAATGTGATTCGATAGAAAATACAATTCACTGCAAAAAAAAAAATTACAGTAGAGTACAACACAAAAAGTTACAATACAAAATTGTATGCTCCAAGTTTTGAAATACCATGAGAGTCATAAAAATGTGGCTTGCGTGTATGTGTGTGTGTGTGTGTGTGTGTGTGTGTGTGTGTGTGTGTGTGTGTGTGTGTGTGTGTGGTGTATTTTTTCTTTTATATCATGGATAATGGAATAAGCACTCATGTGCTTTTTTGCATCCACCCCTCGTGTGTATGCAGTTTTGTAAATCTTGTCATCTTTTCCCACAGGTACACAATGGCCTGCTCTTACGAAAAGCGGAACAGGATTTAACGTGTGCGCAAGATTGTCTGCGTGCGTTCGCACACGGGGCCTTGGTTTACAGTCTCATCCGAAGGACTTTGAAAAAGCACTATAAAAACTGAAGTCAATTCCTAAAGTATGCATGATCAGTTTTCAATCACTTGCTATACATATAACCAAAGGCGGGTTGGGAGAGGGGGAGAGACAGACAGACAGACAGACAGAGACAGAGACAGAGACAGACAGACAGACAGACAGAAAGACAGAAAGACATAGACAGACAGACAGACAGACAGACAGAGACAGACAGAGAGACAGACAGGTACATTCTCGTTTGAATGGTATCTTCTCCATCAGCAATTTGTAACCGTCTGTCACCTATGTATGACTTTTTTTTAGATCGCTGATGCATAGTCCAGTTGGTTTGTTATTGTGATTACTTTGGACTTTGAAGACGCTCTACTCCCGGTAATTATTTGTTCTTGTTTGTAAACTTTGTTTGCAATAGGTCTCCTGTTCACAGTATTTGTGTTTCTATTGTTGTTTATTTTGTTGGGGTTTTGTGGTGAGAGGGGCAAGGAGATGTTTGTAGTTGGTTTTCCGGATGAGACTATAAACCGAGGCCCGGTGTGCGAACGCACACGGATCATCATGCGCACACGTTAAATCCAGTTCCGCTTTTCGTAAGAGTAGGCCATTGTGTGCCGGTGGGAAGAAATGACAAGATTTACAAAAACTGCATACACACGGGGACTGGATGTGAAAAAGCACATGAGTGCTTATTCCATTATCTTCGATATAAAAGATTCTCTCTCTCTCTCTCTCTCTCTCTCTCTCTCTCTCTCTCTCTCTCTCTCTCTCTCTCTCTCTCTCTCTCTCTCTCTCTCTCTCTCTCTCTCTCTCTCTCTCTCTCTCTCTCTCTCTCTCTCTCTCTCTCTCTCTCTCTCTCTCTCTCTCTCTACTTATAGACTTTGTGATGTCTTGTTTATAATTGTCAAAAATATTTGAAATCTCCCTTCTTGTCCTCATTAGTGTGCTATGTTTTTATAATGTGTCGAGTTTGATTTATAGCTGGTTTGGCTAACTTTTAATTAGTGTTTTGTCGCTAGTCTCATGGGTTTATATATATATCTATCTATCTATCTATCTATCTATCTATCTATCTATCTATCTATCTATCTATCTATCTATCTATCTATATATATATATATATACATATATGTAATTTTCATTAGGTTTTTTACCACATTGTGACTTCATAGGTTTTATTAATAATTTTCTTTTAAAGACTTTTTTGTGGAGTTTTTTTTTTGCAAAACTGGGTTTTTACTAGAAATGTCTCATTCTCTCTCTCTCTCTGTCTCTGTCTCTCTCCCATTCCCTCCCTCCTTCTCTCTTTTTGTTTTTCCTGCATATACTATGTCAGTTCGAATGTATGAGCTCATGTTTTGCCTGAAAAATGTATTCTTTTGACAGACACTGACTTGATATGTTTAATTGGTAATATTGTTTTAAAGAAGGCTTTTGTGTGTTTTTTCCGTCATACTTTGACGATTCAGTATGTTTTGATAAAGATGTAACCTGAAGATGCTCTCTCTCTCTCTCTCTCTCTCTCTCTCTCTCTCTCTCTCTCTCTCTCTCTCTCTCTCTCTCTCTTATATTACAAGTTGTGAAAGCCGTTAAACGAATTTGAACAGCCAGCCAGCCAGACAGACAGACAGACAGATAAACAGACAGACAGGTATAATGTCAACACTGGTTAAGGGCCTTGATGACATCAGAAGCCCAAAACTAACAGTACAGGCCAACATTTTAACCTTAATCAATCACACCCACCCACACATGAGCAGACAGAGAGAGAGAGAGAGGGGGGGGGCGGGGACAGGACGACAGCTGTAATCCACACATGATTCAGCCTGTAACTTCATTACAGGTTCACGCCATCCTTATTAATTTGCATGAGCAGATTTTGAAATGGAAAGAGAGAGAGAGAGAGAGAGAGAGAGAGAGAGAGAGAGAGAGAGAGAGAGAGAGAGAGAGAGAGAGAGAGAGAGAGAGACAGACAGACAGACAGACAGACAGACAGACAGACAGAGTGAGTCAGAGACAGAGTCAGAGACACAGAGAGACTGACAGACAGACAGACAAAGGCAGACAGACTGAGACAGACTGACAGACAGATTCAGAGACAGAGTCAGAGACACAGAGAGACTGACAGACAGATACACAAAAAGGAACACTGAAAATTTGAGACAGGCAGACGGACAGAGACAGATAGACAGACAGACAGGCAGACAGACAGGCAGACAGAAACAGAGACAGACAGACAGACAGACAGAGAGAAGAGGTAGGGAAGGAGAGAGAGAGAGAGAGTCAGACAGACAGATAGAGACAGACGACTAAGGTAATACAAAATGATCTGACAAATGAAATGTTATTTCCCCTGGCTACTAAGATAAGCAAATTGACAATAATTCTGTTTTTCACCACTCATTCCACAAAGTGAAATGAAAGGTGTTTCCAATCCAATTCAATCCTATTGTTTATAGCCCCGCCTACCACTGAGGCCCTATCAGGGATGTCACCTCTTTAGAATTTGAATTTTAGATTCAAACTGGGCTACTGCAAAATCGCCAAGCCTGCTTACCTTCGTATTGGGCAAAAATGGTTGCATACGCAAAATTTTCACCATTGGTGAATCTCAGAATTCATTATAGGAAGGAAAAGGTCTGTAGCAACTATAGGCCAGAAAACGGAACACAAGGAAATGAAATAGCAATAGTGATCATCAGAGTTTCTCTAAAAGCAGTAGTAGTAGCAGCAGCGGCAGAAGCAGTAGTAGTAGTAGTAGTAGTAGTAGCAGCAGCAGCAGCAGCAGCAGCAGCAGCAGCAGCAACAGCAGCAGCAGCAGCAGCAGCAGCAGCAGCAGCAGCAGTTACTGTAGTAGTAGTAGTAGCAGTAGCAGTAGCAGTAGCAGTAGCAGCAGCAGCAGTAGTAGCAGCAGCAGCAGCAGCAGCAGCAGCAGTAGTAGTAGTAGTAGTAGTAGTAGTAGTAGTAGTAGTAGTAGTAGTAGCAGCAGCAACAGCAGCAGCAGCAGTAGTAGTAGTAGTAGTAGTAGCAGTAGTAGCAGCAGTAGTAGCAGCAGCAGTAGTAAGACAGTCAAATACTGGGAGGTTTCCTACAAGGTAATCCACTTGTACCGGGGCTGTACAAACAAGCCTGACTGACTGAATGGAGTGGGAGGGACAGACATGATGAACATGTGGGAGTGGTGGACTTTGGGAACCAAGACTACTCTTGGAGGGGGTTGGGTGGGGATGGGGGTGGGGTGAAAGGTTTAGCAGTGGGACACAGAAGGTGTATGTGTGTGTGGGGGGGGGGGGGGGGCAAAGAGGTTGGAGAACATGTGGGTGGGACTTTTAAGCATTCTTTCTACTCATATTCACTTTTTCGTATTTTCTTGGGGTGGGTGGGGGAGTGAAAGGTTTAGTAATTGAGTGGGTGGGACGGGGGGAGGGAGAGGGGAGGACTTGGTGTGTATTTTTTTCTTACATATTTCTACTTATATTCACCTATTTTTAGACTTTCCAAATCTGATCAACGGCGAGTACTGACGATTTGAAGTTAACTCATTTTGTGTATTGGAAGCAACAAAATATTGGAAAACAAGATATTTATGTAAGCGAAAATAGATTGTCCACACAGAGACTGTCAATAAATGAATGACAGTTCTTACTTATAGTTATGCTCATGTTGTTTGGGGTTTTGGGGGGAAAGTGGGGGCAGGGCAGTGGAGGGGGGGGGTGAGGAGGGCAGGGGGTATTGACTTTTGAGGAGTGTGTTCTTCACCTCACGCGAACTCGATCATTGACCTCAGTATGATTTAGTGCTTAAATGACAGCCTGTATTCTGGGGGGGGGGGGGGGGCGGGCGTGGTGTGTGTGTGTGTGTGTGTGTGTGTGTGTGTGTGTGTGTGTGTGTGTGTTGTTGTGTGTGTGTGACAAAGTCAAAGTCAAACTTTTACTTTCGTGTGTGTGCGTGGGAGGGGGGGGGGGGGGGGGCGGGGTAAGCGCCCGCGCGCGTGTGTATGTGTGTGTGTGTGTGTTTGTGTGTGTGTGCGTGCGTGTGTATGTGTGTGTGTGTACGAGTGTGTATGTGTGTGTGTGTGCGTGTGGATGTGTGTGTATGGCAGGGATGGGGGTGGGGTAAGGGGTCTGTTCCTTCGGTATTCCCCAGACACATTCTGCGTATATTCCTTCCCAAGTGGTCAGCGGGCAAAGTGGTCAGCAATTGGATTATTGCTATTTTTCTTTTGGTCAAGATCTTCATGTCTAAATTCTGTACCATCTTCTCTCCCAGCTGTCAGAGTGAATCTTGCATAGATGGCATCTGACGCTTGTGCTTTTTTTTTTATTTTTTTTCATTCCTCGGCCAGAGCTCAGAGGTTTACCAATAGTGATATTTTGTGAATGCGACCATTTTTTCCAACCATGAAGGTAGCTGCATTCCGACATCGGGGATGTATGCTGGGAATGTTCGTGTTTCTTTAACCCACCGAAAGTTGACATGAATTATGGAGATCTTTAACGTGCATTTTGAATCTTCTTCGTGCGTTTATTTTACACACAGAGAATGAAGGCACTGGCAGGTCTGTACTTGAAGTTGACCTGGGAGATCGTAAAAAAAATGCCTACACTTCAATTCATCAAATGCATGCACCGAGATTCGAACCCATATATTCATGGACCCATGGGATTGGAACCGAACGGTCTTAACCACTCAGCTATAGCCGTCGATCCTGATGCTTAAAAGGTGTACAGGTTTCACAGGTGTGGACCGTTCACAGGAGAGCAACAAGCTGAGAAAGTGAAAAACAACCAATATGAAGAACCATAAATAATCCCTATATAAAGCAGGGGCGGTATAGCTAAGTGATCAGAGCACTCGTTTTCCCCAAGTCAAAGTTAAGCAGCGTCGAGCGTGGTTACCAGTTGGATGGGTGACCGTTTACCCACCTAAGCTTCAGCACCCACGGCAACAAGAGGGTTGTCCCTGGCAAAATTCTGTAGAAAAAAGGCACTCTGATAGGGAAACAAATACAGTTGCAGACATGAAAAAGAAAAAAACGGGTGGCGCTGCACTTGTGGTGACGCGCTCTCCCCGGGGAGAGCAGCCCGAATTTCACACAGAGAAATCTTCTGTGATATAAAGTGGTATATAAAAAAAAAGATAAACGGAGAGATATAGACACACAAACAACAAACAAAAAAACAGACAGAAGCAGACAGACAGCCACAAACAGTAAGACAAACCGGAAAGGCACATACAGACAGGACAAAAAAAACAGATAGTCACAAACAGTACAGACAAACAGACAGATACACAAAGAGACACAGACTGACAGAAGTAAACAGAAAAATCAACAGAGAACTAGAAAGAGAGAGAGAGAGAGAGAGAGAGAGAGAGAGAGAGAGAGAGAGAGAGAGAGAGAGAGAGAGAGAAGGAAAAGGGGAGAAGAGAGGAGAGAGAGAGAAGAGAGAGAGAAGGGAGAGAAGAGAGGGGGGGATAGGGAGAGGAGGGAGGAGAGAGAGAGAGAGAGAGAGAGAGAGAGAGAGAGAGAGAGAGAGAGAGAGAGAGGATGAGAGGGGATGAGAGAGAGAGAAGAGAAGGGGGGGATAGGGAGGGAGAGAGAGAGAGAGAGAGAGAGAAGGGGGGATAGGAGAGGAGAGAGAGAGAGAGAGAGAGAGAGAGAGAGAGAGAGAGAGAGAGAGGAGAGAGAGAAGAGAGAGAGAGAGAGAGAGATAGGAGATAAGAGAGAGGAGAGAGAGAAGAGAGAGAAAACATTTTTTAAACAATTTAAGTTGTAGGGGAGAGAATGCTGGGGTTTTTGTTTTTTCTAGTTACTTTGCTTTTTTATTGATTTTCAAAAAAAACAACTATGACTTCTATGTAGTGTGACAAATAGGCACTGTTACCAAGAACACAGGTGTACCAACAACTAAGGACTGTTTACCAAGTGCCAGACAGCTACTTTCAAGTCATGAAATGACGTCAATCTTCCTGTCATTTACCTTTTGTGTATGTATGTATGTATGTATTATGTATATTATTTAGTTGCACAGCCTACAATTTTGGCGCAAGCATCTTGGAAGCAAGCAGAGATCTGATTCCTTCATATATACCAATTTTCGCTGAAGCCAGACTTTTTCTTCTCGTTCAGTTGGGTCCAAACCTTCAGTTTGTTTTTGGATCTGATGCTAAACGAACTGGTATTTTGAGCACAGCATACAATAAGTGTACTTTAACGGTCGTTAAAGAAGGCGGTTTGAATTCATAGCTTGTTTGTTTTTGTTGTTTCTTTTAGAGCATCGATTTTTGTGATATGCTTGACTCTAATTGTGCGGGGGTTCGAATCTTTACGAGACATCTTAGGGGAATTGCTCAGGAGTTGTTATAATGAGGGTGTGAATTGTTTTGTTTTGGTTTTATCTGGTTATTGTTGTTCTGTTTTGATATTTCGGAGGACGGGCTGTGTTTTATTTTGTTTTGTCTGTGCTTTTGTTTATTTTTTGACAATCTTTTTAGAAATGATTTTCACGATAAAAATAAAAGTTATAGCTTGTTGCATAAACTTGTTTTCCTCTACAACTATTTTCTCAATTATAAGTTAACATTATTTCCGAATGTATGTACTACCCTGCAAAGTTTGAGTATGACTGCAGACATTGTATGAACCACACTCGTGTACAGGTGTCAAATTTTTGTTTACTAGTGTAGTTATCTGTGTGTGTGTGTGTGTGTGTGTGTG
>JASPKP010005005.1:0-5000 GCA_030674155.1 Stramonita haemastoma | reverse complement strand
ATCAGTATTGATGGTAATACATGCACCCACGTGGATGGGACGGGATAGCCTAGTGGTCAGAACACTGCGCTCGCAATCTAACGTCCCGGGTTCGATTCCCGTTCGAGGGGATTTTTCCTCTGGAGTTAACATCAGTGCTGACTCCACTCCCCCCAAAAGTCCATCGGATGAGACTATAAACCAAGGCCCCGCGTGCGAACGCACGCAGAACATCTTGCGCACACATAAAATTTTCGTAAGAGAAGACCATTGTGTGCCGGTGGGAACAGATGACACGACTGACAAAAACTGCATACACACGGGGACTTGATGTAAAAAAGCACATGAGTGCTTATTCCATTATCCTCGATATACAAGAATAAAATAAAATTTTAAAAAACTCCAGAGAAAAATCCCCTAAAACAGGCACCTCCGTGGTGGTTCGATCCCAGACCGTCAGATCATGAGCACAAGGCTCTAACCACTAGGCTACCCCTGTCCCTCCCCTAAAATGAATTAATACGATTATTGAATAAATCGGTAAAGGTTTTCTGGACGGGATAGCTCAGTGGTCTGAGTGCTCGCTTTTCCGGAACCCAGTCAAGTTAAGCATCCTGGAGCGTGGTTACCAGTTGAATGGGTGACTGTATGCTTTGGCTTCAGTACAGTCCCCTAGTTCACCCAGCTGTCAATGGGTACCTGCCCTCTTTAGGGTCAGGGGAGGTAAAGCAGCGAGGGAGAGGAATGGGCGCCGCCCTCAACATGCTGGCCCCTAGAGAAGCTGAGGTCTCTGACGCCTCGCTCCCCTACGACCACATAGGTTATGGGACACCTTTACCTCTTTTTATATTTTCCTTTATTGAATAAATCAGTTAATGAGTAAATGCCTACTAAACCTACATCAATGAAGATATATATAAACAAACATAACCGTCCGAGGGGCATTATTATAAACAGTTGTCTGTCAACGCGGTGATAATTATATAGCCAAAACAGCAACAGGGATATAAACACTGATAACAAAAAAAGAAGAATTCTTACCCCAACACAATATAGAAAATGTCAAAGCCCGGGTTTTTTTTTGTCTTTTCTCTCTCTCTCTCTCTCTCTCCTCTCTCTCTCTCTCTCTCTCTCTCTCTCTCTCTCTCTCTCTCTCTCTCTCTCTCTCTCTCTCTCTCTCTCTCTCTCACACGACTGTGACTGTTTGGGCTGTCGTTAGTTTTGCTTTCATTGATTCTATGTTTTGTGCCCAGTCCTCATCCCACTGTCCCCTTGGGCATCAATGCTTATCACAAATAAAGAATTGCCATTGTCATTCTGTTTGTCTGTCTGTCTGTCTGTCTGTCTGTCTGTCTTTCTCTGTCTGTCTCTCTCTCCTCTCTCTCTCCCCCCCCCTCTCTCTCTCCCTCCCTCCCTCTCTCTCTCTCTCTCTCTCTCCCTCCCTGCCTCCCCCCCTCTCTCTCTCCCTCTCTCTCTCTCTCTCTGTTTGTAATGAACTGCGTAATGTAGAAATGGTCTGCTGTTTTGCTGGCAGCAGTTCTTGGTCTGTACTAATCCCTCTGTTTTCCTCTGTGTGTTTTTTTTCTGGTGTGTGTGTGTGTGTGTGTGTGTGTGTGTGTGTGTGTGTGTGTGTGTGGCGCGTGTGTGTGTGCGTGTGTGTGATGCAATCTTGTTTCTTTTTGCTCTGTAGAGGGTGAAGAGTCCTGTGTCTGTCTGTTATGGTTTTGTTGGTGTCTTTATATACAAAAGATATATTTTTTGTCAGGGGATGCCTTGTCGAGCAGTCAGCGTCTTGTTGTGTCTCTTGTGTCGTCAGGTTTTGGAGGCTGGTAAAAATGACATGTTTTCGTCTTTGGCTGTCATCGTTTTAGTTTTTTTGCGTTTTTTTTTCTCCTGTTTTCTTTTTAGGTTAGTCTGCCCTTTATTCTGGCCCCCTTTTTTCTTCTTTTCTGTTCTTTCTGTCCTCTTCTCTGTCTGTCTGTCTGTCTGTCTGTCTGTCTGTCTGTCTGTCTGTCTGTCTCTCTTCTCCCTCCCTCTCTCTCTTCCTCCTCCCTTCCTCTCTCTCTCTCTATCACTCTTCCCTCTCTCTCCCTCCTCCCTTTCTCTCCCTCCTCCCCCCTCTCTCTCCCTTCTTCTTCTTCTTCTTCTTCTTTTCTCTCTCTCTCTCTCTCTCTCTCTCTCTCTCTCTCTCTCTCTCTCTCTCTCTCTCTCTCTCTCTCTCTCTCTCTCTCTCTCTGGGTTTTCTTTTCCTTGTTAGGTTTGGTCAAATTGTGAGCTTTTAGATTTCATTGATGAGTTATTTTTATGGAAGTGTGAGTTTTTTGGAATATTTTTGTTGACTGGTTTGTTTTGATGACGATGTAATTTGGGATGCTCTCTCTCTCTCTCTCTCTCTCTCTCTCTCCTCTCTCTCTCTCTCTCTCTCTCTCTCTCTCTCTCTCTCCTCTCTCTCTCTCTCTCTCTCTCTCTCATGCCTCCTTTCCCTTTCCTTTCCCCTCCAACTTCCACCTTCACATATTCTATCCTAGACTTATTATGGAGAAGAGTGTTTTGGTTGTTATGTTGGATCCAAACTGTATTCTTACCATTTGAATATAGAAATGTGTTTTCATATAGCCTTTTGTGTTTAAAGGATTTTATGTTGTTGTTGTTGTTGTTTTTAAAATCTGTTTTTTTCCCCTTTTATGCCTACTTTGCTTGTTTTCCCGCTTACACACACACACACACACACACACACACACACACACACACACACACACACACACACACACACACACACACACACACAACACGCTCACGCATTATAGATTTGTAATGCCTTCTGTTTCATGGTCCTAAATATTTGCTATTTTTTAATATTTTTTTGTTATGTTATTTTTGGCTAAATAATTATCAGTGTATCCAGTTTAGGATGACGCGTTTTGTTGAATGTATTCTGTTTTCTTCTTTTAAAAATATTGGTTGAACTGCTTCTGGTGGTGATGCTGGTATGTAGGGGTAGGGAGGGGGTTTCTTAGCTTTATTCCCTGATCAGGGCAAGGGCCGGATGAAAAAAAGTATGTAATACTTACTCTGTTACCCTTGAAAAATAAAGATTATTCAATCATTCATTCTCTCTCTATCTCTCTCTTTGTGTTCCCGTTCCTCTCTTTCTCCATCTTTCTCACTTTGACAAAATTAATGTCGTTACGTACAATTTATATTAACGCAATTGTAGTTGTGTTGCTACCTACCTTTTCCGTCTTGTCTTTTATCTTTCCTCTTCTTTTTCCTCGTCTTTAATCTTTCTTTTTTCGTGTCTTTTCTTTTCTTTGTTTTCTTTCTTCTTGTTTTTTTTTTTATCTGGTTCTTACTTTTCTTTCCTTTTTGTTCTTATTTCAATTCTCTTTCTTCTCTGGTCTTTTCTTTGTCTTTCATCTTCTTTTTTTTTCGTGTCTTTCTTCCTGTTTTTTGTGTTCTTGTTCTTTTTTTTTTCTTTCCTTTTTATCTTACTTTCTCTTACTTTATTTTCTTTCCTGTCTGTCTCTCTCTCCCTGCTCCCTCCCTCCTCCTCCCCCCCCCCTCCTCTCTCTCTCTCTCTCTCCTCTCTCTCTATCTCTCTCTCTCTCTCTCTCTCTCTCCTCCCTCCCTCCTTCCCTCCCCCCCCTCTCTCTCTCTTTCTCTCTCGTCTCTACGCACTGTACTTTGCATCTACCTCACTCTTTGGGCGGTTTCTGTTTATTTTGTCACTTTTCTTTCTATCATTTTTTTCTTCTTCTTGTTATTCGTCTTCCTTCTTTCACTGTGAACTTCTCTTCATCTGCCAATTTCCTTCCTGTCTTTCAAGAGAAAGCAGAGGATGGGTGTTCGTCTGAAGTTTCTACATGTGTGTGTGTGTGTGTGTGTGTGTGTGTGTGTGTGTGTGTGTGTGTGTGTGTGTGTGTATGTGTGTGTGTGTGTGTGTGTGTGTGTGCGTGCGTGCTTGCGTGCGTGTGTGTGTGTATGTGTGTGCGTGTGAGTGAGTGAGTGAGAGAGAGAGAGAGAAGAGAGAGAGAGAGAGAGAGAGAGAGAGAGAGAGAGAGAGAGAGAGAGAGAGAGAGAGAGAGAGAGAGAGAGAGAGAGAGAGAGAATGAACATTTTGAATGAACATTTTTTTTTTTGAATGAACATTTTATTGAGGGAAAAGATTAAGCACAATGGTGGCTTGTTTTCATCCAGCCCTCATAAAAAAAAATAATAATAATAAAAAAATAAATAAAATAAAAAAGTGAATCAATCAACCAATCAATCCAAACGCGTAATTCAATTATAAAGCTATGAAAATCAAAATTTGTGAATAAATCAACCAATCGTATGATTTGAGCATAATGAGTATAAAGCTATAACATTTAAAAAGAGAGAGAGGGAGTGAGTGAGAGGAATAAGATGCGGGCTGTTATTATCTTTTTCAGCTCCTGAAGAGGGTAAGAAGAAATGGACAAAGAAAAGAGAAAAACAGAATAGAAGGAAGGAGAGAGAGGAGGAGCAAGAGGAGGTGGAAGGAGAGAAAAAGAAGGATCAGGGAAACAATAAGAACTACAATTATGCAAGTTAGTACCTACTTATGTTAAGTGAGCAAAATCATAACATACACAAGATTATGCAAAGGCTTCATAAATCTGAGATACAATGTGCACCTAGACAGTTCAGTGAAATAGAAACGCTTTACACAAGAGACAGACATAATGGTGGGGGAAGAGAGAAGGGGTGGGGAAGGGGGAAAGAAGAATGGGAGAGAGAGAGGGGAGAGGAGAGAGAGAGAGAGAGAGAGAGAGAGAGAGAGAGAGAGAGAGAGAGAGAGAGAGAGAGAGAGAGAGAGAGAGAGAGAGAGAGAGAGAGAGAGAGAGACAGACAGACAGACAGACAGACAGACAGAAGAGAGAGAGAGAGAGAGAGAGAGAGAGAGAGAGAGAGAGAGAGAGAGAGAGAGAGAGAGAGAGAGAGAGACTGTGTGTATGTGTGTGTATGCGTGTGTGCGTGCGTGTGTGTGTGTGTGTGTGTGT
>JASPKP010000500.1:32500-40000 GCA_030674155.1 Stramonita haemastoma | reverse complement strand
AGATTCCTGTAGACCAGGGTAAAACCACAGGTGTGACGCTCCACCACGAAATGAGTCGCTTTGCACCTGACTCACTTTTCTGCTGAGAGCCAGCCGTTTTAGGCAGGTGGGGGTCAGGTTGTCGATTTTGAGATTTTGATTGGTCATGAAATTAAAGCCATTTTTCTGCCTTGTGCTAAAGTATCAAGGCGTGAATGTGTTTTCCTTAGCTTTAAAAACACTTTTAAAAACACCCAAGCCCTCATTCTGACTACCTATTACGATGCAAAACTGGTCAACTTCTCATTTTGCCGCTTTCCGCAGTCTACCATTTTAATTTGTAATAACTGTTCAGGGAAGTGTCCAGTTTGCAATCTTGTTTTCTATATTGAATAGTTTATTATTTTATTGCAGATTAATAATATATCCACAACAAAAAATTATCCTCAGGTGCAATTGCAAGGGAGTCCCTCAGTTTGTTTATTTCTACATACAAGCAGTTTTTTTTCAAAAACTATGTTGATTATTATACATTAACAGTATTCTTTTTTTTTTGCCCTCTTGCATTTATTTGTGCAAACAATCATTAGCTATAGAAAATATACAATTTTCCCCTGTGTTGAGTTGTGCATACAATTATTCTGATAATCAGAAGTGTTTGATGATGTATATCAACAGTATATGCAATTCAATATTTTTTTAAGTGTGCAATTTTTCATATTAACAAGGATCAAATCAAATTTCTCTCTCTGTGTTTAGTTGTGCTGCACACAGTTAGGTATTGAGAGTGAGTAATGATTGAACAGTGTATATGTCAGTTTATTTAATTAAGGACATAGTTATTTGAAGTGTGAGGGTTTATATATACAGCAATATTTTTTTATGTATACATTGTTTTTTGTATAATATTTATTTGTGCTCACAATTAGATATTTTGAAGAATGCAGTTCCATAAACAGTGAAGTAAGCTATCTCGCTTTGAATCGGGTTTGTAAATGTTTACTTTTTATTTTACCTTCTTTTTTTATATTGAGGATAATGGAATAAGCACCCATGTGCTTCTTTACATCCAATCCCTATGTGTATGCTGTTTTGTAAATATTTTCATCCATTCCCACCAGCACACAATGTGTGTGTGTCTGTCTGTCTGTGTCAGTGTCTGTATAAACATATATGCATACAATTTTTCACATGTATTTATTAAAATCATGCTGATGTTAAGTTAAAAGTTGTATTTTTTTGAATGGTGATATTCATGCATGTGAAATGACTCGCACTATTATGCTTACACACACACACACACCAAATTTTGACTATTTGATAGCATTTTTTATATATATTCATCTGTTGTTTTCCATCAGTCTTAAGCACAATCAGTTATTAGCTTCAATGCTCAATGGTTTCTTTACATAGTGGTATTATATGCTCAAATGTTTGCAGTATACACCAGAAATATGTAAGATAACTTCTAAACAACGTTTTATTTATTCATTTGTTTTATTTATTTTCATAAAGGCTAATCAGTGATCGGTAATGCTTTTCGCTCATTTATACAGCAAGGAAGTGTTTAATAATTTTTGTTTTGTTGACTTTTAGTGAAAATGTACGCACAAAGCCCCTTTTGGTGTCTTTTTTAAACTGCCAAATCTGTATATGAGAACAAATAAATATGATTATACAAGGAATGCCTTTCTTTGATTATTTTTTGTTGTTGTAAATGTACACGGGAGTGAATATACAAGTGTATAGATATATATATGAGTACAAAATATCTTGTAAAATTGTATGTTTGGTTTGTTGGTTGTTATGGACGTTGCTTCGTTCTTTCATATCAAAATGAAGATTTCAGTTAGAAAGGGGGAAAAAAGTATAAAATCATGAAGGACAAATGGTGTGTAGGAGTTTTGCAAACAGAGTTCATAGGGAGTTGAATGAACATGTGTATGAAATGGATAGATACATACATGGTTTATAAAGAGCATAAGTATGTCCACATCCATTGGCATGCCATCACACACACACACACACACACACATGCACACACGCACGCACACACGAACGTACGCACACACACACACACGCACACATACACACGCACATACACATACATCATCACTGTCGCCATGTCGTGATGACGTCACAACATGGCGACAGTAAGCAGTAACGAAAATTGATCCGTGTGCACACGCTTGTTTTTGTACAACTAATGACAAAAACCCGACGTCAGCGGTCAGCATCCTGCTTCTTGGATGTGAAAGCATCCAAACGAAATGCTGACCCAGACAAGAAAGGAGACGCTGTGATCCAAACAACCAGCGGAAAATCAGACGTTCTGACGCCTAACAAAATCAATGGCAACACCGTCAACGATCCTGATCTCTCCTCTCCAAATGCGATCATCACTGAACTCAAACAGATGATCATGTCTCTCAGCGAGAAGATCACTGCTCTGCAGAGGACCGTGGCTGACCAGGGACGCCTTCTGGCCACCAGCAGCGCTGTCAACACCCAAAGCCAGCCCAAACGAACCTCCAGCATGGTGACCAGAGGAACCCAGACCGACTCTTCGGCTCCACGATCCTCCCTGCCAGCCACCACCTATGCAGAAGCCGTGAAACAGCCGCTGTCTTCTCCCAGCACTGCCACACCACCAAAAAGGTCAGTGAAGCCTGATAGACCTAGGCCTAAATTGGAGAAGAAAGCAAAAAAGCCCAACACCGACCTAGATTTACGTCAAAAAACAGTGATGACGAAAAGGAAGGATGACGTTAAATCGAATTCTACTTTCAAGGAAGAGAATAATTCTAGTCTCCCTAAGGTTGTCCTAGTTCACGATTCCGTTCTGCATGGAATTAACAGCAAGCGACTAGGTCACTCCTATGGCTTTGATGCAGTAAAAGTGCATACACCAAAAATTGGGGAGATTCACCAGTCTGTCAAAGCAAAGTCTGATATGAAGAAACCACAGTGTGTCATAATCCATTGTGGTGTTAATGATCTGAAAGACACAGACCCACAAGAAGCCAGTAAAAACATGGTTAGGAATGTCAAAAATGTTACAGCCTCTTTCCCAGACACCAAAGTTGTAATTAGCAAAATTGCTCCTACCAAGAATGCAGATCTGCAGAGGAAAAGAGACGTTTTCAATGCCATAACATGTTCTGAATTGTTTGGTGAGAAAAATGTTTCCTTCATCTCCCATGAAAACCTGAACACTCATAAAAGTTATTTCAGAGACCCACTCCACCCCAACACCCAGGGATCACGTGTCCTCGCCAGAAACATCGGCCGACACGTGCATACCTTGTTCTGGGAGAAGCAGAAGAGGAAACGCAGACGCTGGTTGTACGACACTTCACGCCAGGCACCAATCTACAGATCTGCCTGTGAAGACTACCTTCAGCAGCCAGGGTACAGATCTAACCAGTGGCCTCTCAGTTTTCACGATGTCCAGTTTCCATGGTGGAGACAGCAGAAACAGCATGATTATTATTTTAATGTGTTTAGGAACACGGACTGGTAATTCATGTACATTAACTTGCGGTGCACTAACTGTAGTTTTATTCAGTTTTGATCACATCTATAGAAACTGTCTTACTTAATCCAGTGTGAACATTCTTTGAATGAGTAGTTTGTCTTAAACTGTAAACGATTCTTTAGTCAGTTAAAATTGGTTTTTGTTTTTGTTTTGGGGTTTTGTTATCGGGGTGTTTTTTTTTGTTTTTGTTTTTTGTTTGTTTGTTTTTTTTCAGTAAAATATTTTTCTGGGTTGGGTTTGTTTAGTTTTTAATTAGTTAGTTAATAACATTGTACTTTATTATGCCTTTCAAAAAACAAAGCGCATTTTCCATCATGCAGTGGAATGCTAGATCTATTTCCACTAATCTGTCCTATTTAATCCAGCACCTTGCTGAAAATTGTTATCAAGTTTTGATGCTTCAATCACTCAAAGTAAATAGAAATAAACTGCCCAAGCTGCCTGGCTATTACTATCCACCTGTCCATCAACAAGTCGATGATGTAACTAAAGTCAGTGCAGCCATATACATTCAAGAAGGGGTGGATTACTGCATATGTCCTTCACCAGTGCCTAACCAGACCTTAGATATACATTCATGTGCAGCACGAGTAAGTTTAGGAAAAAATCTAATAATAAATGTTGTGTCTGTGTATCTGCCTAAGGGACCAAATGATCTGAATACTGAGTGGATACACAACCTTCAAGATAATGAAAAGTGGTTCATAGCAGGAGATTTTAATGCACATGCTCCTTTCTGGGATAAAGAATGTCAAAAAGTATCCCATAATCGATTCGTAGAAAATATAGTTGATTCCTGTCTATGCTTGCTAAATGATGGCAGTGTCACAAGAATTCCAGACATTGCCAGTCACAAAGCATCAGCCTTAGATTTGTCGTTTGTGTCTCCTGCATTAGCTCCAGAGTGTGAGTGGTCAACGTATAAAGACACACTTGGCAGCGATCACCTGCCTGTTATCACAACTTTTGGTAAAACAACAACTTTCTGTGACACTCAGGAAGACAAAATTCCCAAATTTAACTACAAAAAAGCTGACTGAAGAAGTTTGAAGACATCCTCGCAGTTTACAACACTGACAGCTTTGACACTGACAATATTGACCGCTTTTATTCCAAATTTACTGAGACCATTCTTCATGCTGCCACTTTGTCTATCCCTAAAATTAATATGCTAAAAACAAATAAACATCAGGGAAATATCTGGTGGACACCAGCTTGTGAGGAAGCAGTTAAATATAAGCGCTTAATGTATAAAATGTATCTAAAACATAAAACATCAGAAAATAATTTAAAACAGAAACAAGCAAAAAATCACTGTAACCTTGTTGTAGCTCAGGCTAAGAGACAATTTTGGACATCTTTTTGTACAACCGAAATTTCAAACCATAAAGACCTTAAAAAGGTTTGGGAAAAATTTCATGAAATGAAAAGAGGTGTTAGTTTACCAGCTTGTCCAGTGAGACTAGAGAGCAAAGAATTCCCATCAAATTTAGAAAAAGCTGAAGCGTTTGCAGACATGTTTTCAAAATCGATGCGTCTTGAAGGCTTGTCACTTAATTGCAAGAATTATAGAACAGAAGAGGAGTATAAAACAGAGTATACCGACCCAGTCCCTGACAACAGTTCATATATTAATGCCGCAATTTCAGTGGAAGAAGTTAGAGATGCTTTAACATCTCTTTCTACTAAGAAAACATCTGTTGGATTAGATGCAGTTTCTAACGACATGCTAAAACATATACCAGTAAACTTTATTTTTCTACTTCATAAACTGTTCAATAAATGTTGGGTTGAAGGTGTTATGCCAGTAATTTGGAAACAGTCAATTGTCATTCCAATTCATAAACAGGGAAAGCCCAAAACAGACAAAACTAGCTACAGACCAATAGCGTTGACCTCACACACTGGCAAGCTAATGGAGAGAATTATTCTGAAAAGGCTGATGTATTTCTGTGATAAAAATAAGATAATCCCGGTCAATCAAACGGGTTTTCAAAAAGATAGGTCTGTTATTGATAACTTGGTTAAACTGTCAACGCATATAAAAATTCAGTTTGCAAGAAGAAAGAACATTCTTGCAACTTTTTTTGATATAAAAAAGGCGTATGATCAAGTTTGGCATGCTAAGTTGCTGTGTAAACTAAAGAATCTAGGTTTTTCTGGGCATTTCTATCATTATATTAAAAGTTTTTTGACTAATAGAAGTATACAAGTTAGAGTAGCAAAATCATATTCAGGTTTTAGATCTCTTCATATGGGACTACCCCAAGGATCTGTTATATCACCTCTACTGTTTAATGTTTTGCTGCATGATCTCCCTATGACATTGTCAAACGAAGTCGTCATAGTGCAATATGCAGATGACATATGTATGTGGATGAATGTTTCTATGAAAAGAAACACACCAAAAAGAGTATTAAACTACATTAAAAAGGTATATCAGAACCAGCTAAACAATGTCGATAAGTATATGTTTGAAAATGGATTTACTTTATCCACAGAAAAAACTTACACTGTGCTTTTTAACAATAGCAGTAATCCAGATGAGCTACCAGCATTTAAAATTGGGGCCGACATGATTGAGTATAAAAATACCATAAAGTTCTTAGGTGTTTTTCTTACTTCTAAGCTAACTTGGAATGCACATATTGAACACAATTTAACTAAAGCAAAAAAATGCTTGAACTTACTGAAGATGGTCAGCAAACAGTTCTGGGGCCAAGATACATTAAATTTGAAAAGTTTAGCTACATCTCTTATTCGTTCAAAATTATCGTATGGCCAAGAGGTCTTTTTCAGTGCTCCTAGGTATTTACTTAAAAAGTTACAAAGTATAGACTGCAAAGCATACAGGCTTGCTCTTGGTGTGCCTTATCACGCCTCAGCCATGGGAACGTATAACGAAGTCGGCATATTACCTTTAGATGATTATCGTCAACTAGCATGTGCTAAATATGTGCTCAGAAACAGAACAACTGAAAACTTTATTTCAGAAGAAATAGAAGTAAAATCAGAATTTAGTTTTCCTAAAAGAGCAAAATCTATATCCTCTTTAATGCCTATAAGTACATACGTGTCTGATCTTGTTCAAAACTCTGAAGTCAATCAACACAGCATGGACACAAGAGAGGCAATATTACCTTGCCCATCTTGGGAGATGAATAAAGCACACTTCGATATTGAGGTGTCTAATGAAAAAAAGAATGAAAATCTGAACATAATGGTTTCTGATGTCCGATCCCACATCCATCATAAATATTTTGACCATTTACAAATTTATACAGACGGATCACGTCTAGATAATCAAGAAACGGGATCTGCTTTTGTTATACCAGCGTTAAAAATTGAAAAATCATATCATGTTGGTAAACATCACTCGATATTTACAGCAGAACTTGTAGCAATATTAATGGGTCTTACTTATATTCTTGATTTGCCATTATGTATATTTCAAATTCTTTTTTGTGTGGATTCTAAGTCGGTATTGTATGCTTTAAAATCTCCATGTTACAAGAAAACTTCAAAAATTATATTGGAGATTAAGCATGTCATACATCTCTTGACCTTAAAGGGGATAAATGTAAATTTTTGTTGGGTGCCTTCACACTCTGGATTCTTTCCAAATGAGTGGGCAGATAGAGCTGCTAAGAGAGGTGCAAAACATGAATTGGATTCAATAGAATTGCATGTGCCTTTATCCTTGCAAGAGGGGTACAGCTTACTAGAACAGAAATCATGGAGAAAGGTCATTGAAACAAATCAGCGAAATGGGAGATTGTTAACTAGGACCGCGATCAATACCGATAATTTAACAGTTGTGAACCATTCAAAGACTTGTGTAAATGTTTTCACGTCAAGAAGAATTAATACATTATTTTATAGAATGAAACTAAATGCATTGACAACCAAATTCAGCAAAAATGGTAAATGTTTGTGTGGTGAGAATATCACTAATACTCATATACTGTTTGACTGCAAGAGTG
>JASPKP010000500.1:10000-27500 GCA_030674155.1 Stramonita haemastoma | reverse complement strand
GCCAACGGTGGATTGATTGAATCTAGGTATTTTTATAGACCATGGTCTAGGAGAGGGAAACCTCCCCCCCCCCTGGGGGGGATTTTTGACTTTGTTTTTCTGAAAGCTTATGATGTTGGTAGAAACATTTGACATGTTACCCTCTGGGATACAGGTTATTTCAGGAGTGAGAGGTGTATCAACAGTGCATTTTCCCCTCTTTGCGCCCTATATTTAGGTTTTGGGGGTAGGGATGTTCACGCTGCGATTATTGCACAAAATCTGGCTTAACTTCTCATAATTTTATTGTGAATAGCATCTAGTATAATTTTCCCGATTATATAGGCACAGTTTTTTGCTGACCTATTTAAAACAAAACTACAGTGATGACTTTAATGCGCGGCCGTCCGAACCGCACGCAGCTGAA
This sequence comes from Stramonita haemastoma, assembly GCA_030674155.1. Lineage (NCBI taxonomy): Eukaryota > Metazoa > Mollusca > Gastropoda > Neogastropoda > Muricidae > Stramonita > Stramonita haemastoma. The sequence continues at coordinate 27,094 of JASPKP010000500.1, read as the reverse complement.
ATCTGTCTTACCACTCAACCACAGCCGAGCGCTGTTCCGTTCTCTCATGGTCAGTTGAGCGGCACTTTCTCATCTCACGCCTTGTGTGTCCGGTGCCAGAAATGTATCCAACTATCAGTATGTTCCACAAAGTATGCACAAATAAGTCTAGATCAAGATGTTATTATTGATCAGAGAATGTCTGTAACACACAGTAGGTACTGCAACAGCCATAAGTATCATTAACGAAGATGCGTTAACCACAGCGCTTTGAGTCTATGATTTTTTTTTAGTTTCTTTTTTTTTTCCTCAAGAAATTACACATAATATGCAGATCAGTCGCGCGCGTGTGCACGCGTGTAACACACACACACAACACACACACACACACACACACACACACACACCACAGCACATTCAAGTGACACACGAGTACATACATACATCTAAAAATAGAACAAGGCGTGGTCATAATTCGTTGTTCTTTTCAGTTCCGCGTCCTCCACCACAAACGTTGGGGATAAGGCAAACTGTTGAGTAGTACTTTTAGTATCCATTTTAACCATCATGTTTCAGGTCATTTTATTTATTTATTTTTTTTTATATCGAGGATAATGGAATAAGCACTCATGTGCTTTTTTCATCCAGTCCCCGTGTGTATGCAGTTGTGTAAATATTTTTATCTGTTCCCACCCGCACACAATGGCCTACTCTTACGAAAAGCGGAACATGATTTAATGTGTGCGTAAGACGTTCTGGGTACGTTCGCACACGGGGCTTCGGTTTACAGTCTCATCCAAAGACTTTTGAGGAGAGTGGAGTCACTGGCAAGTGTGCAGTCTCTCACTGAAAGTGCATTTCATCTTCCCCATGTGACGTTTCCTGTATAAAATGAACATTTCAACATGGCAGATGAACATCCAGTGACCTTCAAAAGTACATTTAAGTGCAAAAGAAAAACTTCCAGGGGTGGGAGAACTTGTATAATTCATTTCCAAAATAACAGAAAAGACTTAACTCCACTAACTGAAGAAAGCACAAAAAACTATTTAAAAGTCTCTTCACTTGAGACGTTCTTCAGATGTGGCATGTCATAGACTAGATGAGATTTGTAATTGTATTCCAGGAGACCTTGACTTTACACGCCATGGTTATCACAGAAGCTGTTATGCACAGTTTACAAGTGTGAAATTTCCAGGAAAAGAAAGCGTGAGACAGGTAGTGAAGAGGTTGCAGGACCATCAAAACCTAAAGGACTGTCGTTACTTCAGGCCCATTGCTTCCAAAAGACAGTTGCATTTTTTGCGAGAAGAAATTTAAAAAGAAAGTTTCAAAAGGGGTTCCATGTTTTGGAAAACTTGGAAAATGTATCACCAAGACAGCAGAACAGTCTATACAGGATGCAGCCAAAACTAAACAAGATGACATTTTCACTCATTATCAAGATACAGATCTTGTAGTACGTGAAGCTCACTATCACCAAGGTTGTAGAAAAGACTATCTGAGATGTGAAGACAGGCATGCTGAAACATCAACAGACCAGAAAACTACTGAGCAGCTACAGGCATAGGAGAGGGTATTTGAGTACATATGCGAGTATGATGAAAATGCAATAATCAGAGGTTCACAGGTGGAGAGAATGACCATGCTAGGTGAGAAGTACTGTGAATACATGCAACAACATTCTCCTGACTTCTACAACCCAGGATACAAGACTTACAAACTGAAAGAAAAAAATAATGAGACATTTTGGCTTCAGAATTCAATTCTGGGCTCCGAACCACCGCAGTGATCTTGTTTATTGTGATGAACTTGCCCAGGGTCAGGCAGTTGAGACAGCTTTTGTGTCAGCAGCTTCAGAAGAAAGACGTCTTGAGGAATCTGCATATGTTCTTCGCCGATACATTATGGATGCTTTCAGGGCAACACCTGATATGCCATGGCCTCCTTCTGCAGAATTTCTTCGGTCTGATGCTGTTAAACCTCCAGATATTTTCACAGACTTTCTAAAAACACTGCTATCTGGAAAGAGTAGTTCTATGGAGCAACCCAAAACCACCAGATTGGCATCCTCAGTTGCCCAGGACATATGCTAATCTGTGACAGGAGGGAAGTGGAAAATGCCTAAACATGTTTTGCTTGGAATGTCTGTCAGACATGTAACTGGCAGCTCTGAAATCATAAGTCTGTTGAATAGGTTTGGTCATGTTGCTGGATACAAAACCATTGTGCGACTTGAGACTGCTATGGCCAATTCTGTACTTCAGTGGGCAAGTCTTCTTCCTTCAACAGTGAGTTTGACAGAGAACAAGGTTATCCATTTTTGCTGGGATAACTTTGACGTGAACGAAGAAACTCCATCAGGAGCCAACACCACCCACTCCACTCATGGCATTGTCATTCAAGAGGTTACTGGGGACACAATGCCTGACACTTTTCTGTCTCAGACAGAACCTCCTCATTATCAGGACCACCAATGCTCAGTGCAGTATGAGCCACATGATGTTCCTCCATGCTTTGCAAAAGTAAAGACAGAACCTAAGTTGCATGTTGTGGAAACTCATTTCTCAAACACAGAGGCAGTCTACAAAGCTCAACTTGCTGATTTTTGGTGTGTTTTTTTTTCTCCAGAGTCTAGGCCACAAATGGAAGTCAACTTGTCCCTGGATAGGGAGGGTGGGTATCACTCACAGGAGAAGGGACAGAAAAGAAGCAGTCTACTGTGGACTATATGGCACCCATCCACCACCCTGTCACTGAACATAATAGCAATAATAATAATAATAATAACAACAACAACAATAATAATAATAATAATAATAATAATAATAATAATAATAATAATAATAATAATAATACATGGAACTTGTATAGCGCTATATCTTGTAAAAACAAATCAAAGCGCTTGCATTCGACCTACACAACACACAAGCAATCAACAGCAATTTACAGTTTTAACAAATTCGAATGTACACTCACTCGCATGCACACACACACACACACACACACACACACACACACACACACACACACACACACACACACACACACACACACACATACACACACACACGCACGCACGCACGCAGCATGCGCGCGCACACACACACCCACAAACGTTATACACTTTGGCAGGTAGATGTTGAAGGCAGGACAGGATTGTACGGCGTTTTTATTTCAATTTTCTGTTTTGTTTTTAAAATATGGGACAAGCGTTCCTTGTGCAGTGGTGACATTAACATATGTTGATAGCCTGTTTAATACCCTTTATTTTGGTACCAAATTTGATATGAATGTGTAAGAATATATTTATATAAATAATGTAAATTAACCTCACCCCCTAAATATTTTCCTTCTGAAGGGTTACCATATTGAATTGCTTGTATATCCTGAAATAACCTGGTTCCACGAGGGTAACATATACCATAAAACGTTAAAATAAACAAAGTTTCAGAAAAATGCACCCATAAATCCCCCCCAGGGGGGGGGAGGGGGGTCTACGGAGGGACCAAGGTCTATTAAGGGCAGGGTATCTGCAGCAGAGCGGAGGGAAGAGAAGGAGTGTACGGGTAAAGACATTCACTGAGGTAGGAGGGTGCTGTTTTGTGAAGACATTTATAACAGAGAGTACTGATCTTATACTTTACTCTCTGTGGCACAGGCAGCCAGTGGAGAGATTGCAAGAGAGGAGTAATGTGCTCAGATTTTTTTTCTATCTGAGGACCAGTCGAGCAGTTATCCCCAAATCAAGTGTTTTTCTCAATCACAAAAAAGTAGACATTTCATGGAAATATTTCTGTGATTAACCAATTCAGTTTCCAGCAACAAAATTAGAACTCACACATCCAGTCACACACATGGTCAGCACAACAGACTTTTCTATGGATAAACCTTCAGGTCAATCTTCATTATAGCAAGCACAACAGACTTTAGTATGGAAAAACCTTCAGGTCAATCTTCATTATAGCAAGCACAACAGACTTTACTATGGAAAAACCTTCAGGTCAATCTTCATGATAGATAGACATGACCAGCACAACAGACTTTACTATGGATAAACCTTCAGGTCAATCTTCATTATAGACATGACCAGCACAACAGACTTTACTATGGATAAACCTTCAGGTCAATCTTCATTATAGACATGACCAGCACAACAGACTTTACTATGGAAAAATCTTCAGGTCAATCTTCATTATAGCCAGCACAACAGACTTTACTATGGAAAAACTTTCAGGTCAATCTTCATTAGGATCCTAGTCAGCTGAAAGTGTAAACGTCTTTTGTGCCACTTGTGTCACCTTCCTATGTGGTTTTAAAAGATGAAAATTGAAATGGGCAGGGGGCGGATTCAGAGCTGTGACCTTTACACTAACTATTTTAATCAGGGGAACAACCAATACCCACCCAACTCTCCACCCCTCCCCCCTCAAGAAAAAAAATCAGGTAAAACAGGGAATGCATTGACCATGACGTGATATGTCCTATCAGATATAACTCTAGGAATCTTACACCTCTGCCACCGCCCAAAAATCTGAGAACGTGTTGCTTAAAAAAAAGGGCACAAACGAAACACTAAAAAAAAGACTCTCTCTCTCTCTCTCTCTCTCTCTCTCTCTCTCTCTCTCTCTCTCTCTCTTCTCTTGTTGTAGCTAAATATCTTTGGGTGGATTTTTCTTGGTTGTTCAGTTGTTTATTTCATTATGTTCTCTAGTTTGCTCTTTATCTATTAACGCTTTTCTTTTTCTTTAATAATCAAAATCATTTCATTGTGATTTCTGATTTTCGTCTTCTTAATGAGTGCATTTTTATTACCTTATTATATATAGTGTCCTTCTTCTTTTTTGTTGTTTGGTACTGCGTATAGTTTTACTGTTTAGTATCTTTTTATCTTGATGTTATCCCTGAAAAGGGCAGGGACTGGATGTAGAAAAGCACACGAGTGCTTATCTATTATCCTCGAATAAAAGAATTTGCCTTGCCTTGCCTTGCCTTGCCTTGCCTTGCCTTGCCTTGCCTTGCCTTGCCTTGCCTCTCTCTCTCTTCTCTCTCTCTCCTCTCTCTCTCTCTCTCTCTCTCTCTCTCTCTCTCCTCTCTCTCTCTCTCTCTCTCTCTCTCTCTCTCTCTCTCTCTCTCTCTCTCTCTCTCTCTTCTATATCACTCTTTCTTTCTGGCTGTCTGTCTCTCAATCTTTAAATCTTTTTCTCATTCTGTGTGTGCCTGTTTGTTTATTTATTTATTTTTATATATTTTTTATTGTATCTTATTCTTTTATATCGAGGATAATGGGATAAGCACTCGTGTGGTTTTTTACATCCAGTCCCCGAGTGTATGCATTTTGGTAAATGTCATCTGTTCCCACCGGCACACGATGGCCAACTCTTAAGAAAAGCGGAATAGCATTTCACGTGTGCGAAAGATGTTCTGCGTGCATTCACACACGGGGCCGGTTTATAGTATCATCGGAAGCACTTTGGGGGAGAGTGGAATCAGCACTGATGTTAACTCCAGGAGAAAAATCTCGAACGGGAATCGAACCGGGTCGTCAAATTGCGAGCGCAATGTTCTGACCACTAGCCTGTCCCGTCCCCCTGTGTGTGTGTGTGTGTGTGTGTGTGTGTGTGTGTGTGTGTGTGTGTGTGTGTGTGTGTGTGTGTGTGTGCGAGCGCAGGTGTGTGCGTGCGTGCGTGCGTGTGTGTGTGTGTGTGTGTGTGTGTGTGTGTGTGTGTGTGTGTGTGTGTGTGTGTGTGTGTGTGTGTGTGTGTGTGTGCGTCTCAAGCTCTCTCTCTCTCTCTCCTCTCTCTCTCTCTCTCTCTCTCTCTCTCTCTCTCTCTCTCTCTCTCTCTCTCTCTCTCTCTCTCTCTCTCTCTCTCTCTCTCTCTCTCTCTCTCTCTAGCCGGGCAGTTTCAAAGCCATGTAGAAAAACAGAAGAAGAGACATTGTGACCTAATTTCCGTGTTGCAGACCAGTTGGTTGTGAGATGTTGATTTCATTTGTACAGTCTTGTGGAGGAAACTCCTCCCACTTAGGCCTACCGGTTCCTATTGTAAGGGCTAAAAAAAAGATAATAAAATACAAATTAAAAAATGCTTATATATATATATAAATACATATAATATATCTATCTATCTATCTATCTATCTATCTATCTATCTATCTATCATCTATCTATCTATCTATCTATCTATCTATCTATCTATCTATCTCTATCTATCTATCTATCTATCTATCTATCTATCTATCTATCTATCTATCTATCTTCTTTCTCTCTCTCTCTCTCTCTCTCTCTCTCTCTCTCTCTCTCTCTCTCTCTCTCTCTCTCTCTCTCTCTCTCTCTCTCTCTCTCTCTCTCTCTATATATATATATATATATATATATATATATATATATATATAAAGGATTTGAATATATCCTGTAACCATGTTATGGAATCCATGCCATGATGTTAATTTGGGATGTAATGCGTGAAATTCTCAGAATATGACTTTTTGTGTTTTGTGCCCAGCCCCCTCCCCACCGTCCCCTTGTGAATGGGCATCTTGCCTACCACAACAAACCATTGTAATTGTCATTCTCTCTCTCTCTCTCTCTCTCTCTCTCTCTCTCTCTCTCTCTCTCTCTCTCTCTCTCTCTCTCTCTCTCTCTCTCTCTCTCTCCTCTCTCTCTCTCTCTCTCTCCCCTTCATTCTGTTTCTTAGCTCATGTATCATGTGCATACAAATACGCACATAGATGTAGGTAAACGCTCACACACACAGACACACAGACACACAGACACGCACACAGATACACACTTACACACACACACATACACACACACACAGATGCGCGTGTGGTGTGCACACATACATGCACACGTGCACATACACACACACACATCCACACCCAAGCACATACACACACACGCACGCACGCACACACACACGCACGCACACACACACACACACACACACACACACACACACACACACACACACACACACACACTGTGCCATCTGGAAATAAAAATTTGACTTGACTTGACACAATCAATATCAGGCCGCCGTGGGGCCACCAGCCAAAAGGGCTCTGCGAACCTCCAATGCCAGAGGCTTTCACACAAACTCACCACAGGCACAGAAGTGTATGGGGAAACCAAAACTGAGGTTACCATGAGACCAGTGCAACCAGGCCTCAGAATCAGAGGCAATTTTATCATTGCATGATGATCAATATTACAATAAAGATAATGTCAAGATACTGCTCATGAACTGTATGTGCTTTGAAACCACTTGTCAGGGTTGCAATTTACGCTACTATCATAAGACATCGGTGTGTCAACCGGGCTTGAGAAATACAGACACCTGCAGTGTTGGTCAGGTAATTGGTCAGGTAATTTCAGCAACATTCTCAATTTGACTTCTGCAAAGTAGATGAAGCCCGACTGTGTGGTCTCAGTCTTCCCAACGAGCCCACAGCCAATTCACATTGGGTAAGAGCTGGTAGGAATCCAAAACCTTCCTGTGACTCCTATGGGATTCGAACCTGCAACCTGCTAGTCCGTAATCGGAGGCACTCACCATTGTGTCATGGCAACTGGTCACACACACACACACACACACACACACACACACACACACACACACACACACACACACACACACACACACACACACACACACACACATACGTCTTCTGAGAAGGGTGTTCCCCCGTGCCACGCTACACGCCTCTTCTCTTCTCCCCCCCCTTGGACGACACCCACTCGGTGCAGCAGCTTCATGGTCCACAATGAACCTGAGAAACACCTGCATTCAAGAAGGAGTTTCCTTCATTGACAATACCCCCTACTTCCTCGCCAAGTCAGGCGCACCCAAGAAAGACATGTACCGTGACAGACTCCATCCCAGCTACAGAGGTTGTGAAGTCCTTACACACAACCTCTGTTCCCATGGTAACCGTCCACTCGTCCCCACCAACATACTCACACTCCCCTTCTGCTAGTTATGTGGACGCAGTGAAGGGGTACAGAAGTGTGGAGCCTCTACCTACTACAAACACTAATGACTCAAACCTGTCTCCTGTCCTGTCCACCTCGCCTAAATGCCCACCTGTGACTGACTATGACTTTCACTTTCCACCCAGACAACCCAGGAGACTTATCCCCCATGACTCAGTCATGCTGGGTAGACCGACTGTACCAAACACCAAAACAGACAAGATCCTAGGTCTGTTAATGGAATTGCTCCAGCCCTAATCTATAATTACAGGAGTGTGTGTTTATGTGTGTGTGTGTGTGTGTGTGTGTGTGTGTGTGTGTGTGTGTGTGTGTGTGTGTGTGTGTGTGTGTGAATGTGTGTGTGTGTGTGCGTGAATGTGTGTGTGAGTGTGTGTGTGTGAATGTGTGTGTGTGTGCGTGTGTGTGTATGTGTGAATGTGTGCGTGTGAGTGTGTGCATGTGTGTGTGTATGTGTATGTGTGTGTGAGTGACATGTGTATGTGTATGTGTATGTGTGTGCGTGTGTGTATGTGTGTATGTGTGCGTGTGTGTGTATGTGTGTATGTGTGCGTGTGAGTGTGTGCATGTGTGTGTGTATGTGTATGTGTGTGTGAGTGACATGTGTGTGTGTATGTGTATGTGTGTGTGAGTGTGTATGTGTGTGTATGTGTGTGAGTGAGTGAGTGTGTGTGAGTGAGTGTGTGATTGAGTGTGTGTGAGTGAGTGTGTGTATGTGTGTATGTGTGTGTGAGTGAGTGAGTGTGTGAGTGAGTGTGTGTGAGTGAGTGTGTGCGGGTGCGTTATGTGTGTGTGTGTATGTGTGAGGTCATAAACACAAATGTGTTGATGCATATATGTGTGTGTATGTGTGAGGTTATAAACACAAATGTGTTGATGCATATATGTACACACCTGTGTGAGGGCATAATCACAAATGTGTTGATGCAAGTGATAAATGTGTTGATGCATGTATTTACTCACATAGACCTAGTATGTGATGATTTTTCTTTTTACCTAATAGTTTTACGCAGTCAAATGCATTCATGAACCTTGTGGGTTGGTGGGATCCCCCCCCCCCCCCCTCAAACTTCACCTTTTCACTCCTCAGCCCGGTTTGTTTCCCCCCCCCCCCTCCCCCAAAAAACTTCACCTTTTCACTCCTCAGCCCGGTTTGTTTCCCCCCCCCCCCCCAAACTTCACCTTTTCACTCCTCACCCGGTTTGTTTCCCCCCCCCCCCCCCCCCCAAACTTCACCTTTTCACTCCTCAGCCCGGTTTGTTTCCCCCCCCCCCTCCCCCCCAAGACTTTACCTTTTCACTCCTCAGCCCGGTTTGTTTCCCCCCCCTCCCCCCCAAACTTCACCTTTTCACTCCTCAGCCCGGTTTGTTTCCCCCCCCCCCCAAACTTTACCTCTTCACTCCCCACCCCCCACCCCCAAATGTTGTGCTATTTCACACAACATGACTTGACCAACAGATAGCCTACCTACCCTTTTTTAGCCTAAGACAAGTCTATCTCTGTCTGTACTATTGCATAAACTAGTCTTATCTTCTCCTATAGCAGGCTCTCTCTCTCTCTCTCTCTCCTCTCATCTCTCTCTCTCTCTCTCTCTCTCTCTCTCTCTCTCTCTCCTCTCTCTCTCTCTCTCTCTCCTCTCTCTCTCTCTCTCTCTCTCTCTCTCTCAGAAATGTTAATGGTGTCATGCTGCAGTGTACTCTGCTAAGTTTACACAGTGAAGTTGCTTTACTCTATATCTGTTCATCTAGCAGAAACTTGATCATCATTGATTGATCTATAGAGAATTTTGGGTGATAACAGCTGAAATTTGTGTGTGATTGTGTATTTTTGCTTTGCTTATTACTTTTTTGTTACTGAACTTTGTATATAATATTCGTGTATCCTAGTTTGAGTTGTGATTATACTTCTTTTTTGTGATTACACTTCTATTAGGCTTACGTGTTTGTTATTTGAGATTTTAGTCATTATCTGTTCATTTTGTTTTTCCCTTTTGTAATTGTCTTGGTTATTTGATTTTGTTTTGCTTTTTTGGTTTTTTTTTTCTACTTGTGTGAAAACTCATAGACACCCAAAGATCTAACACAGCATTACTATCTGCACTCATCCTTAGATATCATGCCTCTTACCTCAGACAAGTGGCCATTAAAACAGGGTCTCCGAGTAGGCTACCTCAACATAAACAATGCAATGAATAAAACAGATGATATTGCTAGCATACTATTTAATGAGGGGAATGAGTTTCATCTGTTTGGCTTTGCTGAATCTCGTCTTTCCTCAAATATAACTGATGCAGATATGCACATTCCAGGATACCAAATATTTCGTCAAGATCCCTACAAACCAAAAACTACAGGCTTGTTAACATATTTTGCATCTTCATTATGCTGTAAAAGGCTACACAACTTTGATGTCTATGATATTGAATCAATATAGGTAGAAATCAAACTAAAACACAGTAGTCCGCTATCGATAGGATTTATATACAGAAATCCGTCAGAACCCACTGACTGGATTGATCGATTCAATTCTTTAATGGATGAAGTTACACTTTTAAACTATGAAACAGTTATCCTTGGTGATTTTAACATAGATTTACTCAAACCTAAGCCTAAATGGAATCACAACTATACTATGTTTGGCCTAGACCAACTAGTAGATAAACCCACACGTATAACAGAAAACTCAGAGACATTAATTGATCATATATATACTAATGCAAAACAACACATAACTGAAGTATGTACTCCATCGTGTGGATGCAGTGATCATAATCCTGTCTGCTTTACTTGGTTTAAACACCGTATAAAAATTCCTAAAGTTGGGCATAAAACCATATATTACAGAAGATTCAAAAACTTTAGTGAGAAACATTTTCTTTCAGACTTGATGAATTCACCTTTACATGATATTTATCAAATAAGAGATCCCAATGAAGCTGCTGATTTTTGGGTAAATACATTTATCTCAGTGTATGACAAACATGCTCCCTTCATAAGAAAAAGAGTTAAAGAAAAAACGAAACCTCCTTGGATAACAAAGGACATAGATTCCGAGATAAACCTACGAAACTATCTGAAAACCCATGGTACAAATGACCAATTTAGAGAACAAAGAAATAAAGTGAATTCTCTAAAACGCAGATCGAAGCGAAACTACTTCCAACAGTTGTTAACTACCACAACTGACTCTCGCCAAATTTGGAAAGCCATTAATACATTATGTAATAAACATATTTCAAAGAGCCAACAATCCATTAAAGAAATATCAGCTGATGAATTAAACAACCATTTTTCAAATGTAGCTGATAAAGTTATAACATGCGACAAGTCAAGCGAAAATGATCTTGTTTACTTAGAACAACATGTTAATTCTAAACACATTAAAATTCCATTCAATCTCCAGCCAATGACAATCTTTGATGTATTAAATAGTCTAAAATTACAAACAAATTCAAGGACACGTGATTTAGACAATTTAGATGGACGGATAATAAAACTATCTAGTCCAGTCATTGCTGAAACACTAACATATCTATACAACTTGTGTATTGAAAAAAGGTGTTTTCCTCTCAAGTTTAAACAAGCAAAAATCATTCCAGTACATAAATCAGGGGAATACTCTTCTCCTTCGAATTATAGGCCAATTTCAATTCTCTCAATAATATCTAAACCCATAGAAAAACACATACAAACATCGCTAAGTTCTTACTTTATTAACAACAGTCTAATAAATGAAGATCAATCGGGGTTTCGTAAAAACTATTCCTGCCACACTGCTCTAACTCAGCTTACTGAAAGTCTCTTACACAACATAAATAACAATAAATTTATAGGACTCCTTTTTGTTGACTTTGAAAAAGCATTTGATGTGATTGATCATTCTCTGTTATTACGCAAATTAGAAATGTACAAACTGACACCTGATATTATTCAGCTTCTAAAAAGTTTTCTGTCAAATAGGCAACAGCTTGTAACTGTTGATAATCAAACATCAGCACTACTACCTAGTAGCTATGGGGTACCACAAGGCTCAGTATTGGGACCTCTCTTGTTTTCAATCTTTGTAAATGACTTACCCTGTTTTATTCAATGTAGCTGTGAAATGTTTGCTGATGATACCACTCTACTTTGTAGTGATTCAGACCCTTGTAGCTTATCTCGCAAACTTCAATTAAGCATTGACAAATTGATTACTTGGACTCAGTTAAACCATATGTCCTTAAATGCACAAAAAACAAAGTGCATGTATGTATCAGCAAGACAGAAAAGACAAAAAATGAGAGATAAGTTCCCACCTCTGTTACTTGATAGCAGAATAATTGAAGAAGTTGACTCTCATAAACTTTTAGGTGTCACCATTGACAAAAATATGACTTGGACTGATCACATTATGTCACTAGGAAAGCGCATTGCTCACAGGTTACGTCAATTATCGAAAATCAAACACTTTTTGAATCATCACTCTCGAAAACTGTTTTTTTGTTGTCATATTTTACCTATTATTGACTATGCATCAACTATATGGGATACCTGTAGTGAAACGAATTTGAAATTCATTCATCGTTTATATAAAAGAGCAGTAAAACTTGTCCTGTTAAAATCAAGTACCCTGACAGTTGAGGATTATAAGAAAATAAACGTCCTGACTTTTCGAAACAGACTTTCCTTCAATAAAGCCATGTTTATGCAAAAAGTTGTTAACCAAACTGCACCTCCCAAGATTACCAATACTTTCAAAATCAATCAACACAGACACAACCATTTGCTGACATTTCCAAGACCCAGAAATAATCTATATAAATCAAGCCTACTATATTCAGGTAGCGACCTATGGAATAAGCTACCAAAAAATTTGAAATGTATCAACAACAAAGATAATTTTAAAGCACATCTAAAAAAAATTTCATAGATAAGTGTATAGAACAAGACTTGTAAACGTGTACATTTGCTTGTGATATAACAACACTCTTTACAGTTACATTCCAACGTACTTGTATTGTGGCTTGTGTTACAACTGAATTAAAAATGTTACATGTAGCATGTGTGCGAGGGACAGATAGATGAATGTATCACTGATAGTCATTTTTATCATTATAAATATGGTATGACCACAGTTTATATGGTCATTTATATTTATCTCTTGATGTTACTTTTAAGGGATAACAATTTGCTGATGACTTGATAAGATATTAGACCTTGATGGTTGATTTTGCTATTGTGTGTGTGTGTGTGTGTGTGTGTGTGTGTGTGTGTGTGTGTGTGTGTGTGTGTGTGTGTGTGTGTGTGTGTGTGTGTGTTGTGTGAGTGAGTGAGTTGGCGTGTGGTTATTGTTGTTGTTGATACTGATGGTGTTTGGTTGGGCTTTAACATTTTATAGGGGGGGGGGGGTTGCCTGATTTTATCTGTTTTATTATTCTTTGGTTTGGATGTTTGTTTTGGTGTGTGTGTGGTGTGGTGTGTGTGTGTGTGTGTGTGTGTGTGTGTGTGTGTGTGTGTGTGTGTGTGTGTGTGTGTGTGTGTTGATACAGTACATGAGATATTTAGTTATAGGAAATGTTGATTTTTTTTTTTGGTATACATGTGCTTTTTGTGGGATTATTTTTTGTTTTTTTGTTTGTTTGTTTGTTTGTTTGTGTTATACATATATATTTTTTTTATTATTATTTTATTTAATTTATTTATTATTATTTTTTTAATTATTGATTGATTTTTTTTTTAATTATACAATTGATAAGCTGGTGCTCAAGTTAGCTGCGATTTTTATTATTATATATATATATATATATATATATATATATATATATATATATATATATATATTTTTTTTTTTTTATGTACCTGAATGCACTTATTTGATAGAACGCTGACATGTTTTAGTGTAAATCTATAAACACAAGTGCTTGGGAGTGAAGGACTGAGAAAAAGGAAGGAAATTAATGTGATTGTTTTTCCTTTCTGCTTCGAATCCATTGCTTTGTAATGTATTGTGTTTTTTTTTGTATGCACCGTACTTGTTTTGGAGGAGGGAATTGATATAGGTTTGTATGTGTGTGTGTAAAACGATTTTTAAGGAATCGTGCATTATTTTTCTTGTGTGCGTGTGGTATATATATATATATGTGTGTGTGTGTGTGTGTGTGTGTGTGTGTGTGTGTGTGTGTGTGTGTGTGTGTGTGTGTGTGTGTGTGTGTGTGTAGTTTCTTCTTTTGGTGTGAATATTTTTCAAGTTCATTTTTAATCTTTTCATTTGTACCACATATCTTCTTTAAGTTTTTCCTTGTTCAGATATGACTTTCTCTATTTTTTTCTCCTTTTTAAATTTTTTTAAATTTTTTTATTTTATTTTATTTTTTAGATGGATGGCTTGATGAAAAAAAGCAATTGTACTGCTTACTCAATGTACCATCTGGAAATAAAAGTTTGACTTTGACTTTGACTTTGACTTTGACACACACACACACACACACACACACACACACACACACACACACACACACACACGCACACGCACACGCACACACACACACATACACACACACACAAATTTGACCATTTACTAGCATTTTTTTATATTCATCTGTTGTGTTCCATCAGGCTTAAGCACAATCATGTTTTAGCTTCAATGCCCAAACCGTTTCTTTACAAAGTATTACTATATGCTCAAACGTTTACAGTATACAATTTCAATGTGCCCAAGACATCCTGCACATAGGATTCAGCCACTGATCCATAATCTTTTGAAGGACTTGGGGAAGTCGTAAAGTCTTTTTGAGTACTATTGCATTAACTCTGACACTCAAGAGATTGTCTTTTTTAGCAGTACTATTCCGTGTCATTTGAAGACGAACTAACTCTCACTCACTCATATACACTTTCCCGTCTGATATCACTATTTAGTGGAAGGACGTTAAACTGAAGAACTAACTTACAGTATACACCAGAAATATATAAGATAACTTCTGAACAACTTAAAAAAAAAATTGTTTTATAAAGGCTAATCAGTGATCGGTAATGCTTTTCACTCATGTATACAGCAAGGAAGTGTTTAATAATTTTTTGTTTTGTAGACTTTAGTGAAAATGTACGCACAAAGCCCCTTTTGGTGTCTTTTTTAAACTGCCAAATCTATGTATGAGAACAAATAAATATGGTTATACAAGGAATGCCTTTATTTGATTATTTTTTGTTGTTGTAAATGTACATGGGAGTGACTATACAAGTGTATAGGTATACGTGAGTTCAAAATATCTTGTAAAATTGTATGTTTGGTTTGTTGGTTGTTGTGGTCGTTGCTTCGTTCTTTCATATCAAATCATATAAAAAAAAAGTATAAAATCATGAAGGGAAATGGGTGTGTAGGAGTTTTGCAAAGAGAGCTCATAGGGAGTTGAATGAACATGTGTATGAAATGGATGGATACAGACATGATTTATAAAGGGCATAAGCATGTCCACATTCATTGGCATGCCATCACACACACACACACATGTACACACGCACGCACGCACGCACGCACAACACACACACACACACACACACACACACACACACACACACACACACACACACACACACACACAACACAATGGGGGACGGGATAACCTGGTGGTCAGAACATTGCACTCCCAATTTGACAACCCTGGTTCGATTCCCGGCTGAGGGGATTTTCCCCCTGGGGTTAACATCTGTGCCGATTCTACTCTCCCTAAAAGTCATTCGGATGAGACTTCAAACCGAGGCCCTGTGTGCAACACACGCAGAACATCTTGTGCACATGTTAAATCCTGTTCCGCTTTTCGTAAGAGTAGGGCATCTTGTGCCGGTGGGAACAGATGACATTTACAAAACTGCATACACACAGGGACTGGATGTAAAAAGACACAACAGTAATTTTTCCATTATCCTCGGTATAAAAGAATAAATCTCTCTCCTCTCTCTCTCTCTCTCTCTCCCCCTCTCTCTCTCTCTCTCTCTCTCTCTCTCTCTCTCTCTCTCTTGACAGTACCTTGCCAGAGGAGCAGTGCCACCCATTATTTTGTTTTTTTCATTTCCTGTCTGCAAAGTATACTAGTCTATTCTCCTCTCTCTTCTCTCTCTCTCTCTCTCTCTCTCTCTCTCTCTCTCTCTCTCTCTCTCTCTCCTCTCTCTCCTCTCTCTCTCTCTCTCTCTCTCTCTCTCTCTCTCTCTCTCTCTCTCTCTCTCTCTCTGTCACCAAACTCTGATAAACTGGAAGTTTAAAAAGTAGACAGTAAGTTGTACACCTGTAAATCAACACCAGGCCTTTGTGGCACAGAACGTGAGCAAACAATTGCACACCTGCCAAGATTTCTAGTCAGCCGTTTCCCCTCCTTTGTGACTGTGGGCTTATCTGATGTAATCCTAGATCCACAATGTGCACTGTGCCTGTACTGTAAGGGAGAAGCATTTCACACACACACACACACACACACACTACACATACACACACACTACACACACACACTACACACACACACTACACCACACACACACAACACACACACACACACACACACACACACACACACACACACACACACAACTGACAAAGAATAGGTACAAGCAAGTCTACTGTCACAGTATGACAGAATGGTTCTGTTTGTCTGCATGGGTGTGTGTAAAGACATGTTCACCTTCACACACCACCAACAAAACTAACACCACACCAGATCCTAGGGGTGAAAGAAAAGAGAAAACTTTTTTGTGTTACTTTCCTCCTGTTATATAATAATAATAATAATAATAATAATAATAATTAATAATATAATAATAAATAATAATAATAATAATAATATAATATAATAATAATAATAATAACAATAATAACAATAACGACGACAACGATAATAATAATAATAATAATAATAATAATAATAATAATAATAATAATAATAATAATAATAAATAGTGGAATTTATATAGCACTATATCTTGCAAAAACAAATCAAAGCGCTTGCATTCATCCAATTCTTGTGCATGCAGCCAACAACAATTTAGATTTTTAACGAAGTCAATGTACACACACAAACACACACACACACACAACACACACACACACACACACACACACACACACACACACACACACACACACACACACAC
>JASPKP010000500.1:0-2500 GCA_030674155.1 Stramonita haemastoma | reverse complement strand
TAAGTGTAAAAATTCCTGACTGGACAGCCAGAACAGCTAGCAAAGCAGGCAAAATAATGGGAAATACCGTTTCAGCTCAGCTGCACTGGACCTACTCTTTTCAAACACGAATTACAACTTATCACCCACTAAAATTGTTATTAAAACCAATTGGGATGGTCAAATACACCCACCAAATCCTAAAATAAGTTTTAAAAAGTGGAAGCAATTACTTTGTGCCAGAGCCCTTTTTTGGCAAAATTTTCCTGGACTATGGTAGGAATCCAAAACCTTTTAACTCATAGGATTCGAACCTGCAGCCTGCTAGTCTGTAACCTAAGGCACTCACCATTGTGCCATGGCAACTGATCACACACACACACACACACACACACACACACACACACACACACACACACACACACCACACACACACACACACACACACACTCTCTCTCTCTCTCTCTCTCTCTCTCTCTCTCTCTCTCTCTCTCTCTCTCTCTCTCTCTCTCTCTCTCTCTCTCTGTGTGTGTGTGTGTGTGTGTGTGTGTGTGTGTGTGTGTGTGTGTGTGTGTGTGTGTGTGTGTGTGTGTGTATGTGTGTGTGTGTATGTGTGTGTTTGTGTGCATTTGTGTTTGTTGAGTGTGTATGTGTTTGTGTGTATTTTTTTGTGTGAGTGAATGAGTTTGTGTATGAGTTTATGAAAGCTTATTGTGCATTGTTGTTTGTGTGTGTGATGGTGTGTGTGTATGTGTGTGTGATGGTGTGTGTGTGTGTGATTTTGTGTGTGTGCGTGTATGTGCACGTGTGTTTGTATGTTTCTCTTCATCTATGAGTGTGTGTGTGTGTATGTATGTGTGTGTATGTGTGTGTGTGTTTGTGTGTGTTGTTGTTGTTGTTGTGTGTGTGTGTGTGTGTGTGTGTGTGTGTGTGTGTGTGTGTGTGTGTGTGTATGTGTGTGTGTGTGTGCGTGTGCGCGTGTGTTTGTGTGTTCGTGTGCATTTGTGTTTATTGAGTGTGTATGTGTTTGTGTGTGTGTGTGTGTGTGTGTGTGTGCGTGCGTATGAATGTGTGTGTATATGTTTACGAAAGGTTTTTTGGTGTTGTTTGTTTGTTTGTTTGTGTGTTTGTCTGTTTGTTGTTATTGTTGTTGTTGTTGCTGTTATTTTTCCTGGTCGTTGAATCCAGATTTGATGCTTTTGTAGAATTTACATTGTACAGCTATTAATTCGTGTCTGTATGCAGATAATTATGTCAGTAATATTGATACGTCCTGGAATGTATATGCATTGGATCTAATGCGTATTTTGATGATTATGATATGAGCATAATTATCACATTGTATGGGTAAAAATGTACATGTGTATGGATATGTATTCAGGATAATTTGTCTTTGCGTGCGCGCGCGCCAGTGTGTGTTGGTGTAATTGAGTGAGTGTGTTTGTTTTTGAGTGTTGGTGTGTATGTGCGTGTTGGTGTAATTTTGTTTATTTGTGTGTGTGTGTGTGTGTGTATGTGCGTGCGTGCGTGTCTGTGTCTGTGTCTGTGTGGTGCGTGTGTTTGCGTGTGTTCGTGTGTGTGTGTGTATCTTATCTTGACTTTTGGGAAGAACTGTTTGTTTAGGGTAGGGGGTGTTAGAGTGGGTAGTTTTTCGTGTTTGATTGTTGTTTAGTAACTTGATTGGTTCACTTATGTGGTACTTCATTGATTTCCTGATTAATCAATAATTTAATTGTAATATGACTGACTGATTTTCTTAATATGTTACATTTATTTTGTTTATTCATTCATTGATTTATTCATATTTCTTTCATTTTGTCCCCATGAGGGCCTGGTGTAAAGAAGCCTCTGGCTTACCCAATTACCCTCATTAAAAATTTCGAGTTCGAGTTCTCTCTCTCTCTCTCTCTCTCTCTCTCTCTCTCTCTCTCTCTCTCTCTCTCTCTCTCTCTCTCTCTCTCTCTCTCTCTCTCTCTCTCTCTCTCTCTCTCTCTCTCTACCTTGCCTGCTATCTATCTATCTATCTATCAGAAGCCATATGTAATGAAGAGCTATCACATGGCACACCCTTTGCCAATGGCCCTCTACCCCACTGCCACCCCCACATGCAATACACACCTCACACACCATTGCTCCCCTCCCCCTACCCCCCTTTTCTCCACACAGAGACAGTGTTCAGCTCTGACAACACAATGAGTAGACAGTGCAGTCCTGAAGACAGAGCAGCCTGAGTCATTGTTTTCACTTCCTGCTGTCAGCCATGACATCACTGCAGTCTGCTTGCTGCACTTCAGGCAGTGGTTTGTTTTGTGTGTTCACCCCTGAATCCTGACTCTGTGACACCTGCTGACATCACCACCGTATGATGTGACCACTGTATGATGTGACCACTGCATGATGTGACCACTGTATGATGTGACCACAGTATGATGTGACCACAGTATGATGTGACCACTGCATGATGTGACCACTGTATGATATGACCACCGTATGATGTGACCACTGTATGATGTGACCACCG
>JASPKP010005004.1:0-12500 GCA_030674155.1 Stramonita haemastoma | reverse complement strand
TGCGACCATTTTTGCCCACCACGAAGGTAGCCGCATTCCAACTTCAAGAATATATGTTCACGTTTCTGTAACCCATTGAACACTGACATGAATTACAGGATATTTAACAAGCAAATTTTGATCTTCTGCATCTGCATGCATATACACGAAGAGGATTAAGGCACTGGCAGGTCTACACTTGAAACTGACCAGGGAGATCGTAAAAAATCCCCTCCCTTAATTCACCAAACAGCGCTGAGATTCGAACCCGTGACTTCATGGTCCCTTGGGATTCAAGTTGAATGGTCTTAACCCCTTGGCTATAGCCTCTGTCTTTGGGGTTTAATTTCGTTATCTTTTTCAACTGTAATGCTTGTAGCCTAAAGAAATTTGGCCTAAAATTCATGATCCCACGCAAATAGTTAAACTTCTTCTTCGTCATCAAAAGCTCAGACAGTAACTCTTTGTTGTCTAGTGTTAAATGAGTGAAAATGCGTTATGCTACCGTTAGGCGCCTGACAAGTCAGGCCCAGTGCATCCAACTTTAGCGTGAAAATAACCAGTAAAACAAGTGAGAAACAGACTGCAACAAAAGTTTTTGGCAGTTTGTGTGTGTGTGTGTGTGTGTGTGTGTGTGTGTGTGTGTGTGTGTGTGTGTGTGTGTGTGTGTGTGTGTGCTCTCTGTGTGTGTACTCTGTGTGTGTGTGTGTGTGTGTGTGTGTGTGTGTGTGTGTACTTTATCACAATTGTGAGTGTGTACTGTGTGTGTGTGTGTGTGTGCGCGCGTGCGAGTGCATGTGTGTGTGTGGGGGGGGGGGACACGCACATGCACGCACACACACAATGTACTCACACACACAACCAGGCACACACACACACACACACCACTGACTATATAGACTAATTGATAAATCTTTACAAGCTGTTGTGTTACATACACTTGCACTCAGGCAGAACTCCAGATGGTCGACAGAGGAGAGAGACGCAGAGAAATGTGTTGCCTGCTTTAACTAGAGCATAACATTTACCAAGCTTTTATTTTTAATACCCATTACTAGGCCTATGTATCACACAAACACACACACACACACACACACACACACACACACACACACACACACACACACACACACATAGAGCAGGATGGTGGGACAGGATAGTCTAGTGGTCAGAACATTGACAACCTGGGTTGATTCCAGTTGGAGGATATTTTTCTCCTGGAGTTAACATCAGTGCTGACCCCACTCTCCCCAAAAGTCCTTCGGATGAGACTATAAACCGACACCCCGTGTCCGAACACACACAGAACGTCTTGCGCACTTGTTAAATCCTGTTCCACTTTTCACAAGAGTAGGCCATTGTGTGCGGGTGGGACAGATGACAAGATTTACAAAAACTGCATACACACAGGTACTGGACATAAAAAGAACATTAATGCTTATTCTATAGTCCTAGATATAAAAGAACGCGCGCACACACACACACACACACACACACACACACACACACACAATGGGGACGGGATAGCCTTGTGGTAGGAGTGATGCACTAGTGATCTGCTGACCCGGGTTCGAATCTCATTCAAGAGAATTTTTCCTCTTGAGTTAACGTCAGTGGCGACTCCAGTTCCCCCAGATGTCCGTCGGATGAGACGATAAACCAAGGTCCCGTGTACGAATGCATGCAGAACATCTTACACACATGTTAAAGTCCATTCCGCTTCTTGGAAGAGTAGGCCATTGTGTGCCAATGGGAATGGCTGACAAAATTTACAAAACTGTATACACATGGAAACTAATGTAAAAAAAAAAAAAAAAGCACATGTTTATTCCAGTATCCTTGAAATAAAAGAATTGAAAAGACCACACCACACCACACACCACACACACACACACTACACACACACACCACACACACACACACAACATGACAGAGAGCCAAACAATGAAACATATTTTAAAAAAAATTCTTTATTTCACTGAACTTGTAGCATACATCATGACATGATACACGTTTCATCTCTTTCATGTTACCAAAACCTCTTACACAGTTAAACACACACACACACACACACACACACACACACACACACACACACACACACACACACACACACACACACACACACACAAAATGTAAGCACACACACACACACACAAAAAAAAAAACAGAGCAAATCAACTGTTCTACCCAACTTCATATTACTCTATAATACTGCATACAATGCTCTTACAAGTGATAACCAGACACAATTCCAGACTTTTTCCAGACCTTTTCCAGACCCTGTAAGTATTTTCCAGACCCTCACTTGCAACCAACTTGTTCTGCTCTACGGCATCAAAAGAAGCAGAGGGAAGGGAGGAGGGAAGGTGGGGAGCTGAAGCTACAATGAAACACCTTACCAAATCACTGGCGTAAATGGAAACCTGCTGCCTTCAATTTCTTTATTATTTATCTATTTATTTATTCTTTTATATTGAGGATAATGGAATAAGCACTCATGTGCCTTTTTTTCATCCAGCCCCGTGTGTATGCAGTTTTGTAAATACTGTCATCTGTTCCCACTGGCACAGAATGGCCTACTCTTTTCCCATTAGTAGGTAGTCTTTTTTTCTTCTTCTTTGTTGAACACTCAGCAACTACTGTTGTCGTCATATGAGCAAAAATGTGTCCGCTGCCGTTAAGCGCCTGACAAGTCAGGCCCAGTGCATTTGATTTCAGCGTGGCTGGTAGTCTTTACAAGGTAGCTCATGTTGAAAATCTCAACTCTGTTCAATTAAAAAAAAAAAATTTACCACTTTAAAAATCATTCATTGGCTTGTTTTGTATCTGACGATGCTTGAGGTTTTAAACATTTCTCTACTGACACGAGACCCGTGATGGATTTTTACGGTCAATTTTCGGCAGCTTGCACATATCATTTTTATGCTTCTTCTTCTTCTTTACTTCTGTAGCTTCTCATAACACATGTTTCCCATGTACAATATAGATCTAACATTGCGTTCCAAATTCAGATTCATTAGGAACTGATTTTATTGGGGTATGATACTGTTCAACTGACGACCAATGTGAATGTGTTCTTCTCCGCTGAAATCAAGCCACTGTTACAGCTGAATAAAGGGAAACAACATTTCTCACTCTCGGTATACACTTGGCAGAGAAGGGATGCAACTCCTGTCTGCTAAAGTTGTCAGCCTTCCTCAAAATGAATCATGTGAATTTCTCTTGTTTTGAGATAACAATGTATTTGATTTTGATTTTATCAACCCTAAGAAGCTCAAGATCAATATTCTCACTTTTAAATTCAAATCTAAGTTTAAGTAGGCCAACTTTATTTTTGTTTTGTTTGGTTGGTTTGTTTAGTCAAAATATAGTCCTTTCCAGATTTCTCTGATATCAGACTGTAGTCAAAGCCAGAAAGTCGGAGGTCCACGCTTCGGCAAGTCTCCACTTCAGCACCTCGGCCACCCCAAAAATGTTACATTGTAGAAGCAATATCATGAGATGAAGTCTTGTGTGACAGATACTAGTTCTTGAAGCTGACAGGAGAAGTTGGTGGAAAACTCCAGACTTTACCCGACAGATCTTGAAGGCCTGTCCCAAGTCTGGAAAAGGTCTTTTCCCCATTTTTCCTAGACTTTTCCAAACTTTGTAAGCAAACATTGAGAAACTATGTCTTCTCTAATACACAAACAAAATGAAATATCTAACTAGTTACTTACAGCACCTCTCTCTCTCTCTCTCTCTCTCTCTCTCTCTCTCTCTCTCATCTCCTCTTCTCTCTCTCTCACACACACACACACACACACACACACACACACACACACACACACACACCACACACACACACAAACCCTAAAGCAAAAATTAAAATCATGAAAGAATGACAATCAGTATCAACATCAGTTTTCCTAGGATGATCAGGATAAATCATCGGCATCAAAGATGTCCCCGAAATCTGAAACAGACAAAAAAGACAACTTATTAAAACCTTGATGAAGAGAGAACTAAAATAATAAACCAGGATTTCATAGAGCTACTCTTCCTGGTAATGATGGATCGTGATAATGACAGAGTGTGTGTGTGTGTGTGTGTGGTGTGTGTGTGTGTGTGTGTGTGTGTGTGTGTGTGTGTGTGTGTGTGTGTGTGTGTGTGCGTGCGTGGGCGCGTGCAAGTGTGTGTGTGTGCGTGCATGTGTGTGTGTTGTGAGTCTGTATGTGTGTATTTACTCTGTGTGTGTGTCTGTGTCTGTGTCTGCGCACACGCGCGTGCATGCGTGCGTGCATGCAAAAAAACATCTTATGATAATGTTCAGCTAAACACCATATTCTAAAACCTCTTAACTGGAGCCAAAACCATAACATAATGCTTCATCAAATTCAAATCTTCAGCAATGTCAAACATGAAATAGATCTTTGTTGTTTTTCCACATATAGAGCTCCAAAGTTCACCAATGGTGTGATTTTGCATACATATATGTGCAACCATGTTTACCCACCATTAAGGTAGCTGCATTCTGACTTCAAGTATATTAAGAAACTTACAAATAACATCATCAGACACTTCTTCAATGAAATTTCTTCTTCTTTTTTTTCTCGTTATTTTAAAGGAAAATAAAATTCTACTTGGAATTCAGGCCAGATAATGGGCATTGCGAATATTATCTTTGCATAGAGAAACCTTAGTTGTTTTTTTTGTTGGTGGTTTTTTTTTTGGGGGGAGGGGGGGTTCCTCGGCAAGAGCTCAAAGGTTCCCCAATGCCATTGTGAGATTTCTGCATATTTATGTATCTCTCAAAAAATGCTCTGTCAACACTTGTATTGGGGAAAAGTCCACAACAAGTTTATCTTTATGTCAAGTCTACAACAAGTAGTTTATATCAATTAAGTATAGTGTTGAGAATTTTTCCTAAACAGTTGAGTGTTCAGTTTAGTTCGGAGAGAAAAGCGTATTGTTGTTGTTGTTTTTTCATAGATAAATGTGCCCCAAAATTGAGCAAAATTGGCCATTTTGTCAGTGGGCAAACTGTATAAGATAAATCATGCAATTGTCTTTACAAACGAGGTTTGTGCTGTTTTTAAAGATGATTGATACATCTTTCCAGTAATAGTATTCATTAAGAGGAAAAAAAAAATTTTTGATTTAAGAAAAAATAAACCTACTTGACAAAAAAAAGCTGCAAAAATGTGCAATTTCTCTTGACGCATTATGTCACATTCACGTTGTCCAAAGATCAACTGTCCCAACTAAACAACAACGTGTACGGAGACTGGCAAAGTATACACGATTTTCGGTATGAAAATGCATTCTGCACTTGCAAAGACATCTGATTATACCTCGAAACGACCGTTTTTCAAATTGTTAAAGTTTTCCAGTCACAAAGTCCTGAGGAACACACTGCTTCTCCATACCCCTGTATGAAGCAGACAAACCATGACAAACATTTTTATGACACGCTGGAAACCCCTTGCACACATACCAACAAGTGTAATGGGAAGGGAAAATGGTGGGACGAAGACCCGGTGAGTTTTCTGTTTATGTCACAGCATTTTTTAATGTCCTGAGAAACATTTATGTCTCACAAAATTAAAAAAATGTTTGAATTATAAACACATGTAGGTTATCCATTCATGTCTAATTCACTGTGTTTGCAAGAAATGAAGCTAGTCCTGTGATTGCCCGATCTTGGAGCAAAATGAACTTTTGGTTTGTCAGCAGTGCATGGAATACCGGCACTATGACACAAAAGCTGGTCATGTCCTGAGTCCTGAGAAACTGAGTGCAGTCCTGAGTGCAAAGCCTGAGTAAGTAAATATGGAGGGCAAACTGTTACCCATGCAGCAGACCTCCCCTCTACACACCACTGGAATGATCCATTGGAAAGGCAATGACCGATACGAATGGCTCCAGTACCGTCGCAGGAGCCACCAGAATGTTGCCATATACAGCCCTGAGCCGCCCTGGGACTCCAACTCCCTGATTTTTCCTCAGGGATGGTGTCTGAACACAACACCTGCGTGCATGCTGGGTTTTTTTTAAAAATTTTTTATAATTTTGTCATCCGCTCCTACCGGCACGCAATGGCCTGCTCTTCCGAAAGGTGGAACAGGGTTTTAACGTGTGTGCAAGTTGTTCTGCGTGCATTCGCACACGGGACCTTGGTTTACAGTCTCATCCGAATGACTTTGACATTCAGTTTGATTTTTTTGTCAAACTAGGAAGAAAGGGCGAGGGTGGGTACGAACCCACAACCTCACGGTTTAATTGTTGGCAGGTGAACGTCTTAACCATCCAGCCACTTTCCTCCTCATATATAAATAAACCTAAACATGTACTAAGTTCCAACTCTAGGTCTTAGAACTGAGGAAGCCAACAGAATGAAATACAAAAACCTAGAGGTGTACTAAGTTCCAATACTGGAACAAGGCAAGGTAAGGCAAAGTATTTTATTCGAGGATAAGAGATAAGCACTCGTGTGCTTTTTTACATCCAGTCCCCGCCCTTTTCAGGGATACATCAAGATGAAAAGATACTAAACAATAAAACTTTACGCAGTACCAAAAAACACACAAGAATAAGGACACTATATAAATTATGATAAGGTAATAAAAATGCACTCGATCGGAAGACAAAAATCAGGTCACACTAAAACGAGAGAGAGAGAGAGAGAGAGAGAGAGAGAGAGAGAGAGAGAGGAGAGAGAGAGAGGAGAGAGAGAGAGAGAGAGAGAGAGAGAGAGAGAGAGAGAGAGAGAGAGAAATTTGATTTGAATTATTCTTTTACATCGAAGATAATGGATTAGCACTCTTGTGCTTTTTTACATCTAGTCCCCGTGTGTATGCAGTGTTTTTTTTGTAAATCATGTCATCTGTTCCCACCGGCACACGATGGCCTACTCTTACGAAAAGCGGAACAGGATTTAACGTGGGTGCTAGATGTTCTGCGTGCGTTCGCACACGAAGCCTCGTTTTAAAGTCTCATCCGAAGGACTTTTGGGGAGAGTGGAGTCAGCACTGATGTTAACTCCAGAAGAAAAATCTCCTCAACCGGAATCGAACCCAGGTCGTCAAATTGCGAGTGCAATGTTCTGACCAATAGGCTATTCGAGAGAGAGAGAGAGAGAGAGAGAGAGAGAGAGGAGAGAGAGAGAGAGGAGAGAGAGAGGGGGAGAGAGAGAGAGAGAGAGAGGGGACAGAGACAGAGAGACAGAGACCGAGAGAGACGGAGAGAGAGACGGGGAGAGACGGGGAGAGAGAGGGAGAGAGGGAGAGAGGGGGAGAGAGGGAGGGAGGGAGGGAGGGGGAGGAGAGAGAGAGAGAGAGAGAGAGAAGAGAGAGAGAGAGAGAGGAGAGAGAGAGAGAGAGGAGAGAGAGAGAGAGGGAGAGAGAGAGAGAGAGAGAGAGAGAGAATGAATCTAATGGGTCAGGAGACCTGAATAAATCTTAATGCTTTAGAAAGCCTGGCCCAAGACGGAATCAGAAAAGTGATGGAAGACAGAAGTAAACAACAAGTATGTGGCAGCACACCTTTGCAGACTGATGACAGGTGTTAGCAATGTGAGGTCACTGGCACTTGATTCCAGTTCCATAAGTTCTGAAACTGCAGGCTCCGATGACTGGTTGTCAGGTTGTGTGGTCACTTGCACTTGATTCCAGTTCCATAAGTTCTGAAATTACAGGCTCTGATGACTGGTGTCAGGAATGTGTGGTCACTGACACTTGATTCCAATTCCACTGTCCCTGAAAACATACATCATAATTATTCGTTGACATTCAAATTCTGATCTGATATTCTCCATTGCCTCAAAGTGGTAGATTCATCTGACTGCATTGCACTGAAGCAAATCTTTGGAATTATTCCTTGCAGGTCATTGTCACAAGCTTTTTAAGCTTGAGCAGAATTCATTTTTAAAGGACATTTTTTTTAGACATTTAAACATTTGTCAAAAGTCACCTCTAGGTTTTGGCTTTAGACGAGATCGGTTTATTCTGCAGATAATCTTCGTCTATCGACATTTTTTTTAACCTCATGGAAGATTGGACCAGAGCAAGGGAGAGCATGATGAGAGAGAGAGAGAGAGAGAGAGAGAGAGAGAGAGAGAGAGAGAGAGGAGAGAGAGAGAGAGAGAGAGAGAGAGGGAGAGAGAGGAGAGAGAGAGGAGAGAGGGAGAGAGGGAGAGAGGGAGAGAGGGAGAGAGGGAGAGAGAGAGAGAGAGAGAGAGAGAGGAGAGAGAGAGAGGAGAGAGAGAGAGAGAGAGAAATTTGATTTGATTTGAGCAGTCAAGTATGTGGCCGGCAGCATACCTTTGTTCTAAATGTAGAACACGTTGACTGGCGTCAGCAATGTGTGGTCACTTGATTCCAGTTCCATCAGTTCTGAAACAGCAGGCTCAGACGACTGCTGTCAAGAATGTGTGGTCACTGGCATCTGATTCCAGTTCCACTGTTCCTGAAAACATCACATTCGTTGGCATTCTAATTCTGATATCGTGGGTTACCTCAAAATGTAAATTCTTTTGACTACATTGCTTTGAAATGTAAGTTTGAAAATTTTCTTGGCAGGTCCTTTTCCATACCTTTAAAAGTTTAAACAGCGCAATTGTTGCATTTTAGAAGATGAAATTTCCAGATTGTTCTATAACACGTTTGTCAAAATCCATCTTTAATTTTTGCCTTTGATCTGATAGGTTTATTCTAAGATTTTATATATGAAAGTTTTTAACCCATGGGAAGAAAAAGAAATAAATAAAGAAAGAAAAAATAGAGAGACCCACCGACAGACCAGCCGACAGAAGTAATCATCTATTCACATCAAACTTTATGAAACCAGGTGGGGAGAGAGAGAAGAGAGAGGAAAAGAGAGAGAGAGGAGAGAGGAGAGAGAGAAGGAGAGAGAGAGAGAGAGGAGGAGAGAGAGAGAGAGAGAGAGAGAGACGAGAGAGAAGAAGAAGAAGAGAGAAGAGCAGAGAGAGAGCAGAGAGGAGCAGAGCAGCAGACAGGACAGACAGACAGACAGACAGACAGACAGACAGACAGACAGCAGACAGGCAGGCAGCAGGCAGGCAGGCAGGCAGGAGGCAGGCAGGCAGGCAGGCAGGCAGACAGACAGACAGACAGAAAGACAGACAGAAGACAGACAGACACAGACAGACGAGAGAGAGAGAGAGAGAGAGAGAGAGAGAGAGAGAGAGAGAGAGAGAGAGAGAGAGAGAGAGAGAAAGAGAGAGAGAGAGAGAGAGAGAGAGAGAGAGAGGAGAGAGAGAGAGAGAGAGAGAGAGAGAGAGAAGAGAAGAGAGGAGAGAGAGAGAGAGAGAGAGAGAGAGAGAGAG
This sequence comes from Stramonita haemastoma, assembly GCA_030674155.1. Taxonomy (NCBI): domain Eukaryota; kingdom Metazoa; phylum Mollusca; class Gastropoda; order Neogastropoda; family Muricidae; genus Stramonita; species Stramonita haemastoma. The sequence continues at coordinate 3,193 of JASPKP010005004.1, read as the reverse complement.
AGAAGATGAGAGAGAGAGAGAGAGAGAGAGAGAGAGAGAGAAGAGAGAGAGGAAGAGAGGGAGGAGGAGAGGGAGAAGAAGGACAGAAAGAGAAGAATAGAGAGAGAGACAGACAGAGAGACAAGACAAAAGAGAGACAGAGACAGACAGACAGACAGACAGACAGACAGAGACATTAACTAGAAGAAAATCACTAATCTTGCTTATAGATAAGCAGCTGTTCAACTGTAGCTGCACAGTCCTTCAATATACGTAACGTATGGCAAATTCTTCCTGGAGCATGTTCCGCAGCCCAGATGATGTGCACCCCTGAAGAGGATTCTAAAGACCTCCTCCCTATATGATCCACATGACGACTTTTAAATACCGGATTAGGACCCCTGTGACACGAAGGATTGGACAGAGTGACAAAGATTGTCAGTTTAGGAAACACTGGAGGACTGGGGGGGGGGGGGGGGGGGCGGTGACCGAACCACAACCCCTTATGAGCTCTGTTGATCGGTGGGGTTTTTTGGACACCAGGTGACTCGAGTCGTAGATGGTGTTTTAGACACCAGGTGAGAATGGCGTTTTCGGACACCAGGTGACTTGAGTCGTAGATGGTGTTTTAGACACCAGTTGAGGGTTGGTGTTTTCGGACACCAGGTGACTCGAGTCGTAGATGGTGTTTTCGGACACCAGATGGAGTCACAGCCCCCCACGAGCTCCGTTGAAGCCTTGTAGTTGTACGTGGTGTGTACGGACACCAGGTGATGAGGTCACAGCCCCCCACGAGCTCCGTTGAAGCCTTGTGGTTGAACATGGTGTGTACGGACACCAGGTGGCAGGCTCATACCCCCCCTCATGAGTTTTCCTAATGTCTTGTTGGCGGCGTTTTTGCAAACCAAGTAACAAAGCTCATGAAACCCTGTCGATGCCTTGTAGGTGGTGTTTTCGGACACCAGTTGATGGGGTCATTGCCCCTCATGAGTAATGCCTTGTGGGTGGTGTTTTCGCACACCAGGTGATAGGGTCAGAACCCCGCATGAGCTATGATGCTTCGAGGTGGTGTTTACGGACACCAGGTGACAGTCGCAACCCCTTAACCCTGCATAAGCTCTGTTGATGCCTTGAAGTTGCAGGTGGTGTTTTCGGACACCAGGCGATAGGGTCACAACCCCGCATGAATTTTTCTGATGCTTCGAGGGTGGTGTTTTCTCACACCAGGTGACAAAGTCACAACCCCTCAAAAGTCCGGCAGTGGACAGGGTAGTCCAACAGAAAAGACCACAAGTCTGACAGAACTTCGGGAGCAACATTGAGTTAGAGCATGGGGGAATATGGAGATGAGCTTTGCATCTCTTCCCTTTTGTGAGCAATGTAAACGCGCGTTTCACATAGCCTCCTTTTAAGGGACATGCCCGTGGGCTGTGTAAGGCAGCAGCTACACAACCGGTGAATTTGCCTGCTCACCTCTATACATTCCACTTGTATATTAAGTGGTTTTTCTTTCCGCAAATGCTCACTGCTCTCTCAAGTCTTCCACGGAGGGTTTCTGATGTGGTCACTGTCATATAGACTGCATTCTGTTGCAGACATGTCCACTACGTTACCGGACTTCGAGCACAGTCCTGTGGGATCTGAAAGTATGCAACTGTATGCATGAATACTACGCGTGCGAGGGAAAAGAATATCCCATTTTGAAGACGAAGGCATCTTCAAATCTCAGATCCCAAGTGAACAAAGCCCTTCAGGGCCTTGTTGAAGGTTTCCTTTTTCCTCCATCCTCTATCCTTCCCTAACAGGGTCCTTGACCAAAAAAAAAGTAGACAAAAAAAAATAAATTAATCAATCATGTGGACATATGGTTCAGAGGTCTTTTCTCCCTGGTTCATCTGACAGCGTTGTCGTCATAGCTTCTGTGGTGAGAAGGTTCCATGACATTTGGGAAATGTCTGATGATAAAAGAAAAACACAAACATTCTCTAATAAAAAACAAAAAAAAAAATTATATGTGCGTGTGTGGTGGGCGTGTGGTGTGTGTGTGTGTGTGTGTGTGTGTGTGTGTGTTTGGTGTGTACGTGCGTGTGTGTGTGGCGCCCGCGCGCGTGTTCGCACGCTCTCACCCGGGAAATGTGTCAACCTCAAATTTTTTGCCAGCACTGAAGTTCAAGTGCGCGTCACCGTAAAAACAAACCCCCCATTTCAAGCCCATATTTCCGATTTCCAATTCCGTAAAGACAAAACAGACCTTCCGGTATGACAGTTTCTGAACATAATCATCTGCGCTTGAATTCTTCAACAAAAAGCAGCCCTTACTCATGTCCCAACAGTTTATTACGACAACTACAACATCACGGTATTCAGCTAAGCCCTATTGAAGCGGTAAGTATAGCCGATATTTTTGTTGGGCGTTTTACAATAACAGAGACGTCTATCCACCGCAGAAAGAGGTAGACAACAGAGGCCCAGCAATCTTTCCGTAATGATCGACCCCGCAGTAAAGCCGCGTAACACGAAACGAGCAGTGCAAGTCCACAAAAGCAAGTGTTCCGCGATAGTGGACATTTTGTGAAAAGCTCCGCAAATTTTGAAAAGTTCCGCACTTTTTCTAGTCTGTGGTTCCGGCTCCGGTTCCGGAGGCACTAGCCTATTAAAGCTAACAGTAAATTATTCTGATCGAAGTATTGTCAAATACTCGTGTCGATTTTCTTAATTTTAAACGGAATTTTGTAGAAGACAGGATTCCCCCCGTTTGCAAAAATTAAATTAAAACACATATTAATTAAACAAATATAATACCACTATTGATAATATTTGATAGGACAAGAATAAAATGTCATGGAAAGAAGGAAATCCGAAAAAAAGACAAGGGGGGGGGGGGGGGGGGGGGGAAAAGCAGACAAAGTGAAGAGGGAAAGGGGAGAAAGTGCAGATGGAAAGGGAAAGAGGGAGGAAAAGATAGGGATAGAGAGAGGGATGGGGATAGAGACAAAGAGGGGGACGGATGAAGGAAGGGTGGGAGAGAGAAGGGAGAGGGAGGGAGGGGGGGGGAGGGTCATGCATGTGTATAGTAGCTGTAAAAATGTATGAATGTTTCGGTTTGGGAGGGGGGGGTGTAATATTTTTCCTAGGTAAAATGCGGCTACCTAAGATGCAATCACGGCATACCAAAAACCAGGTAAGATAGCCAAGAATAAAAAACAAATACTTT
>JASPKP010005003.1:0-16624 GCA_030674155.1 Stramonita haemastoma | reverse complement strand
GAAAGAATGCAAAATTATGTTATTTATAGTAATCAAAGCCATAATTATGGCATAGAGCCACCCCCTGAATATTGAAAAAACCCTTCCTAGTTAAAATGATTTTTGAAATTTTCAAACGGGAATAATGAAAACCGATCCTGCACAAGTCAAAAACAAAACCATCTTGAACACTTTTAGATATTTAGTATTTTTTTCAAGTGTTGTTTTACATCAAAGTCAAAAAATTTGTTTTTTCTCTTTTTTGTGATGGTTAATCAATATAAAATTTTTGCCTCCCTATGCCCACTGGGGTATCTTAGGAACTATTGGGTGCAAGGGTTTTAAAATAAAATGTCAATATTTACACCTGACGTAAAGCCCCCCATCTATTAATTATGAATTGGCAAATGAGGGAATATGGGGGCCCGCTTGGGATAACCTTGACTGAATCAATAAGTCTTCATTTTTAATGAGTTTGATGTGAAAGATTTTGTAACAAATTTAGCTACAAAAATGGGAGCGATAGAGAAAAAAAAAAAAATTAGCTTTCATTTTGTATTCAGTGTTTTTGTGTCACTGGAACTCCCGGGGAGCTGTTTAAATTGATTTACTATAAAATGCTTTGCAATTTTTTCAATAAAAAAGGGGGCTGAATAGAAACCTCCTCCTAAAAACCAACTTGATTGACTAGCTAGTTGCTAATGAAGGGAAGTCTTAGTGTCTGACCCCTGGCTGAACGGCAATAATTTTGAAAAGGTTTAACGTTTCCTTGCTTTGTTTACTAGATCTCAAGTAAAATCTCCAATTAATTTTGGGGGTTTAAATAAACCCCAAAAACTTAACATTTAATATTTAAAGGTTTCCCCCCATTTATTGTAATGCTGGTAAACAACGGGGTTTTTCCCCTTTTAAAAAATTTGCTTTAATTAGTTTTTTCTCCTGAAAGAAAAGACCATTTTTTTATATAAAACTAACTTATCTTTTTTTAATGATGATTTTGCGATATGATTTTTAATTTTTTTTGAGTTTTTTTTAAAGCTTGTATTCACCCAAATTTTGCAATATCATCACTATTGTGCAAGATTTTAATTTTTTGACAAAATTTTTGGGGAGGTCATGAATAAGAATCGAAAACAATATAGGAGCTATTATAGCCCCTGAGGAATACCATATCAATACTTTGAAAGAAGAATCATGAACCTATCTTGCACACATCGATCTTTCCGATAGGAAACCTTAAAAATTGAAACATTTCACCATTAACTCCAACAGTTTCAGTTTGTATAATAATCTGCATCCCATACACTATATAGCTTTACTAATGTCAAAAAAAGTGGAAGTGGTTTTTCTGTGTGCAAACTGGATTTGATATGTCTTGTCAGCTTCACTAGATGTTTTTTTGTACAGCGACCTTTTTAAACCCGCCTGATTCAAGGGAATGTTTATTTTCCTTTTCCAGAAATACAAAAGGCCCGTCTTTGCACAATTTTTTCTAAAACTTTTCCTACTTGTAAAATTTTAATGCTTTTGGGGTCTGTAATTATTAATACATTCTAGGTTTGCCTTTTTTTTTGGAATGGTATTACAATTGCCCTTTCTTCCAGAGGGTAGGGAGGTCCCATTTAACCAACATTTTGGTAAAATGAATGTAGTAATTCTTCCCTTTTTAAAGGCAAGTGTTTAATAATTGGTATGAAATGCCATCAATCCCACAGCACTGTAATTTGAAGAGAATGATTCTAAAGCTTCGTTAAATTTCTTTAAAAGTAATAAAAGGGGAATTCAAAAAGTAATCTTTTTTTGGAAACCGGATCTTTTATTCATCTTTTCTTTCTTCTGTCTCTCTGAAGCCTCTGACAGTTTGATTCAGTTTTGACAGGGGGGGTGTTATCTGAAAAGGTTTTCACAAGGCTTCACTTTATCTAAGGAGGAAGGCATTTCATTATTTTTGGAGTTTTATCGGAAAGACAGGCAAAATGTTTCCATTTTTCTTTTTTTTTAACTTTTTTCCAAATTTGTGCAAATTTAGATTAGATATTTCCCCCTACAAAAGTTTGAAAAATAAGTTTTTTGGCTAGAGCCACAACTCTGTTACTATGATTTTTAGCACATTTCTATTAATGAAGTTTACTTCTGATTGTCTCGCGCCATTTTTTAAAAGCTAATTTTTTAAGGCAGGGCTGCTTCCTCACATTCATTATTCCCACCACACATTCCCACAGTACTTCCAGTCTTGCCTCATTTTGCATTTGGGGAAAAGATTTTTTGCTGCCTGTAAAAAAGCTTTGCAAAATTTGTTTTTATGACGAAACGATATTTCATCTATAAGATATGAACGTTTATGTTAATAATATGGATGTATAGATCCCCAAATTACACGGTTATAAAACAAATTGGGGTGTAGGGGGTATGGGGGGCTTTAAAGGGGAGGTGGGGACCTTTGTAAAACCTGGCAGTAGCATCCTTCGGGATGGACGGGAGCATGGTCCTCAATTGGCACCAACCTCCCTTCTGGGCGGGTCCTTAACCCACCCACACCCCGGTAACCGTTCTATGGGGGCGAAACGTTGTGAGGGGCTGGTGCATTCTTAACCCCCATGGAGTCTTGGAGAGGAGTGGGCCACCAAGCTTCCTCAAGCCCCCTGCAAGGACATGATGAGGTAAAACAAAACAGAAAGACATGCCGGATCGGTCGGGGCCCGGGTCAACAAAAGACCGCGTACCCCACTGCAAAATCTCCAGGGTGGGAGTTTACAAGTGTTGCTACTGGGGCAGAACAAACCCTAAAGCTTCCCGATAAAGGACAAACCATTGGTAATGGAAAAGTAAGAACTCTGTACCAAAAGGAAGAGTACAGGGAAATTACAATGAATTAAGAGGTATAAATGGGACATAAGTAGGGCTTTTCGGAAGTCAGATGGATTGGCTTTGGAGAAAAAACCCCGCAAGACGGCCACAAAATATGGTACAGCGGAGAAGAAAAACTACATAAAAATGGAGTAGGCTTTATTGTCAGGAAAGAGTTGTGTCAAGGGATCATCCTGCACACCAGTATCCAGCAGACTCATCTCAATCAGAGTTTCTGCAAAACCCCAGAATTCACCTTCATCCAAGTGTATTCCAACATCTGCTACGATGCGATCGATAGAAGAATTCTATGAAAAAACTTGAAAATCATCTCCAAAACACCCAAAAAAGACATCCTAAATTTGGAAAGGGGATGGAATGTAAGGTGGGACCTGATGCCTATGACACCTGGGCAGGAACCCAGGACGATTTGGACGGGGAAACAAATGACAGAGGACAGGGTGCTGGAATTCGCAAAGAAGCACAAACTGATTTGGCTAACACCTCCCCCTCACAAGCCACCAGAACATCAAAGTGGCACTCACCAAAAAGGTTGATTATAATCAAATTGTTACATTCTGTCACCCCAAAGATTCAAATCCAGCATAAACAAGGCAAAACAAGAACATTCCCAGGAGCGACATTGGCAGTGACCACGACCTTGTACTTACCACCATCAGGCTGAACTGAAAGCAAAACAAAAAGCAAAAAAGTCCACGCATAAAAATTCAACCTGGAAAAACTGAAAGACCCAACGGGTTGAGATCTTCCAAGAAATTGGAGGAAAGTTCGCCGCACTCACACCATCGACAATGATGTGGAAATTGGCCCAAAACATCAAAGAAGTGCTAACGACAGCAGCAGAAAAAAACATTAGGAAGAAGCGAACAAAGAAACACCTTGGGGACAAATGAGGTTTTGACCTCTGCGACAAAAGAAGGAACTTAAGAAACAAAAGTTCACAAGTCAAGAAGCTTACAAGAAGTACATGGATAGCCACAGAGAAGTGAGGAAAAAAGATGAGAGAAGCCAAAAAGCGTGGATAGAAGAACAATGCAACAACATCGAAGCTGGAAGGACCAAGGGAAACAGCAAAACAGTTACACACTTTGAAAGCACTAACAAAACCCCACACAGCTAAACCCTTTTTATTGAAGACAAAGAAGGAAATCTTTTAACGGAAAACAAAGCCATCCTCCAACGCTGGACAAATACTGTGAGGGATTGTACAACTACCCACTACCCCAGATACCAACATAGTTTTGCAAACCCCCTGAAACCAAGATAAAGACCCACCAATAACTAAGGTTGAAGTAGATGCAGCTTTTAAACAATGAAGAAGGGGAAGTCCCCTGGAAATCGATAAATCCCAGCTGAACTCATAAAAAATGGAGGGATGGAAACAGCAAGGGATTCACAGAACTTTGTCAAAGATCCACGACACCAAAAAGGGCCCAAAAGAATGGCACAGTCTTTGTAATACCCTGCCAAAGAAAGGAAACCTCAAACAATGCCAGAACTAAGAACCATCAGTCTCATAAGTACTAGAAGATCATGCTGAGGTAGCCCTCAAAGATAAAAAAACCAAGCGGAAAAACTCCTGGCAGAAGAACAAGGGGCTTTAGACCAAAACGCAGCACAATGGAAAAAATTTTTTCAATTGGAATTCTGATAGGAAGCTCTCCAACACAAAAGACTGTACCACAATTTCATAGACTTCAAAAAGCCTTGACGGGTATGGCATGACGGCCTTGGCAAGTCTCAGGCACTTCAACTTTGGGACAGTTTGTCTAATTGAAGTCATCAAAGCTCTGTAGAAACGCAAAAGTGCATTTTTTTATGAATAATCAGTGGGCGAGTTCTTCAAGCCCAGGGTTGGGGTTCGCCAGGGCTGCCTTCTCTCCCCATATCTTCAACCTCTTCCTCGAAAAATCATGACGAGACACTGCAAACCACCACACTTCCATCTCCATTGGTGGAAGACCCCTTTGCAACCTCAGATTTGCAGTGACATTGACCTCATGGGCGCAGCAAACAAAAAATGCAAATCCTCACAGACAATTTAAACAGATCGAGCGGGGATAGGCATGGAGGTCAGTACAGAGAAATAAAAGATATGGTCAACAGCGCGAGTAAGACATCACGGAAATAAAGATGAATGGAGAAACACTGAAGAGGTGAGCAATTCAAATACTTAGGCTCCTCCTAACAAAAGATGGCACATCAAACAATGAAATGAAAACTGCATTGCACAGCAACATTTGCTCTAGTCAACTCGAGAAGATCATCAGAAGCATCAACATCGCTTCTGCACCAAATACCACCTTTACAAATCCCTGTGAATCTATCCCCTTATGGCTGTGAACATGGACTCTGACAGCAGATTAGAGAGGGAATCCAAGCATTCGAGAAAAGTGCCACAGAAGACTCCTCAAAATTCATACAAAGAAACAAGACCAATAACTATGTGAAAGAAAGAAATCAAAAAGCGTGTGGGCCCCAAGAGCCTTTGTCTCCAATAAAGAGGAGAAAGCGATTTGGGTTTGTCACACCACAAAACAACACCCTAGCAAAAACCATCTGCAAGGAACAGTCGAGGGCAAGAGAAGAAGAGGGGCCAAAAGAAATCATGGGTTGACAAATCAAAGACTGGACCGCCCAACCTGCAACACCTCCTACTAGCCACACAGGATCGTGAAGATGGAAAAAGATCTCTGTTGCGTCTTCTCTCATGTCCCCCTACGTCCTTTGGGGACATGGGACTGAGTGAGTGAGTGATAAACAATTTAGGGATTATATCGTCAGTCTTGGCTTCTTTTTCAACCCTAGTTTTTTTTTAAAATGTAGTATTATAGGAAAATGGTCACTTTAAGTATCATCAAGGTATGCCAGGGCACATTTAAATCCTACTTCAGGCGATATTAAAGATAAATCAATTGATGATGGTTTTGGCTTGCAATGTCAGGTAATCTTGTTTATACAACCTCATTTAGGAAATCAGTTTTTAATCAATAATATTTTCTATTAATCTATTACAGGTCACTTGCAACAATTTGGTTCCAAAATGGAGCGTTTTCATTTAAAATCTCCCAAAAACTATCCATTTTTACTTATCGATCAATATGTTTAATCCAATCAGTATTCTCTGCTTTAGGACCCTTTTGGATAACAAAAGATATAAAATTTAAATCATTTGCTTGTTTACTTTAACAGTGATGCGTTGCATAAAAGTTTCTGTAGATGTTTAAAAAGGGGTAAAGACAGAGGAGAGTAGCTTAATTTTGCTTAATGTACACTGCTGTTTGGATTTTTGGTTGCACTGCACCCAAATGTACAATGGTGGTAATAAAAATGATTAAATTTGGGAAATTGTAGAAAATACATTAAGAGACTGTAGTGAAGAAACTGAATATTTTTGATGAGATATATGAGCTTCAAAAAAGAAGCAAATTTCTAAGGAGTGATTACAATTCCATTGAAAAATTATAATATTGCATAAGCAGTCTTCATGAAATATAGTGAAAATTAACAATTTTTCTGTGGATAAAATTAACAAAGTCCCCACCCAAATATGGATGGAAAAATGAATTCCAATGGCGATGATGGGATGACCATGGCTGACGAAATCTGGCAAACCCTGCAGGATCTCTGTCCCACTGGTTGTGCCCTTTCTCCAAGCTGCTGGGCATCCCTCGACCCATGACGAAGATTCCTGGCAAGCTTCTCCTTGGACGCTCCCAGAAGAGCGATGAACGAGTCGACCCAGGTTCCCCCCCAGGTTTGCTGGTGCCTATATCTGAGGGATGAATGTCATCTTTCATCATTTTGTTATAATGCCATTCATATTTTCATGGGAGAGAATACACTTGCTGGTTGGAAAGTTCAGAAAACAAAAGAGCTTTAAAAAAGGGCTGTCTCCTTCCTCAAGTTTTTTGTTCTTTACAGGAAAGAATTCTGCTGTGACTACTTTTGTTTTGGGGTCGGGTTTGATCTGGTTGACTACCGAGACCATGTCTTTGGATGCAGTGGGATGGGTCAGACCCTTTCACATCATGGACTCCTGCATGCAAAAACAATGCAGCCCACAGAGTCCTCAGGACAAATATTTTGATTTCCCTTCTGCAGTCAGCAATTTTGCAGCCTTCTTTGATGTGACTTTTAGACCATAGGAAAACCCCAAGCGCTTTGCATTGATCTTTGACATGGTTGAGTCATGTGAAAACAGAACTTTGGGGAGAAAAATTGGAACTTGGATTTTTGACGTCATGAGCTTGGTTTTTAGAGCAGCATGCATCATTCTTCTCCGCTGAGAAGCCTTGATTTTGTGAAAGTTTTTGGGCTTTTTGGATGCTGTCTTGTGGAAAGCCCCTAAATAATTGAAGAATTGCTTTGTGACCCTTGCTATGATTTTTTGGTACACATGTTGATCTTGATGGTGTTATTTCTGTGTCTGTTTGGAGGCCCACTTGGGGTTGCGCGTGGGCGTTGTTATTTGACAACCTTTTCCACTGTCTCTTCCAGAGCGAAAGATGCGATCACACAGACGATCGATGGTTTTTCTTTAAGTGGGATCACATCTTGTGGTTGCCTGAGAAGAGACAGTGAAGGATGAGGCAGAGCTGCAACCCGTCAGAGCAGTAGATCCGGTTTTGTTGGAGATTAGGATGCTCGGTTTTTACGTTTTGGCAGGGATGCGCTTTACACGCTTCAAACCCTTTTTCTCTTTTCTCTTTTAAGTATACATTTTTTAAGAGGCACTCTGTCGTGTGGAACGAGTCATCTTTTTCTTAAGTCCAGCACTTGAACATTTTTTTTTTAAGGAAAAGTTTCTGAAGGTTACATTCGCCATCTTGGCGTTTGGAATCTGATTACTGTTAAAGCTTAATATTCTTCTCTCTCTCTCTCTCTTTTCTCTCTTCTCTCTCTCTCTCTCTTTTCTCTCTCTCTCTCCTCTCTCTGTCCCTCTCTCTCTCTTTTCTCTTTCTCTCTCTCTCTCTCTCTCTCCTCTCTCTCTCTGCCTTGTTTACAAACACTTCTGTCACATGCTACACTTAGCCCCTATCCTTTTGTATTGTGGGCCCAAGGCGTAATGAAAAGTTCGATATTTCTCTCTCTCTTCTCTCTCTCTCTCCTTCTTTTCTCTCTCTCCTCTCTCTTCTCTCTCTTCTCTCTCTTTCTCTCTTCAGACTCGTAAAACTGTTGCAGATTATTAAGGGCCGATCACCCCCTTTCTACAGGGCTGTAAGTGTATGGACAATAAAAACTGTGTCAGTGTCAGTGTCAGTGTCAGTTTTTCTCCTTCTCTCTTCTTCCTCTCTCTCTCTCCTCTTCTCTCTCTCTCTCTGCTCTGTTTACAACACTTTGTACATGTTACCCCTATACGCCCATCATCCTTTTTTATTGTGGCCTAAGGCTGATAAATAAAAGCTTCGATTTTCTTTCTCTCTCTCTCTTCTTCTTTTCTCTCTCCTTCTCTTCTCTCTTCTCTCTTCTTCTCCTCTCTCTTCCCTTCTCTTCTTCTGTGTCTCTTGTCTCTCTGTGTTCTGTGTCTCTGTTCTGTTTGTCTCTGTCTTTCTCTCTCTCTCTTCTTCTCTCTTTTTCTTTTTCTCTTTTTTCTCTCCTTTTCTCTCTCTCTCCTCTTTCTCTCTTCTCTCTCTCTCCCCTTTCTCTCTCTCTCTCTCAGAGCTCGTAAAACTGTTGCAGCACTTATCAAGGGCCGATCACCCCCCTTTCTACAGGGGTTAAAAGCTGTTGGACAATAAAACTGTGTCAGTGTCAAAGGTCAGTGTTAGTGCAGCTCTCTTCTCTCTCTCTTCTCTTCCTCTTCTCTCTCTTCCCCTCTCTCTCTCCTCTCTTCTCTCTTTTCTTTCCTCTGTTTACAACCTTCTGTAATGTCTACACTATACGCCCCATCCTTTTGTATTTGTGGCCTAAGGCTGTATACTGTAAAAGCTTCAAAATTCTCTCCCTTTCCTCTCTCTCTCTCCTCTCTTCTCTCTCTCTTCTCTCTCTCTCTCTCCTCTGTCTCTCTTCTCCTCTTTCTCTTCTCTCTCTCTCTCTCTTCTCTTCTCTTTCTCTTCTTTCTGTCTGTCTGTCGGTCTGTCTGTTGTCTGTCTGTCTGTCTGTTCTGTTGTTGTTTCTTTCTCCCCCTTTTCATTCTCTTCTTCTCCCCTCTTCTCTTCTCTTCTCTCTCTCTTCTTTCTCTTCTCTCTCTCTCTCCTCCTTCTCTCTCACACACCCACACACACACACACACAACACACACACACACAAAACAACCACAACAACACACACAACACAAAGATCGCACGATTTTATCCTCGTTCAATAAATTTTTGGTTGAACTTTTGTTGCCTTTGTTGTGGGGTTTGGGTTTTTGTTTGTTTTTGTTTTGTGGGGTGTTTTATTATCTTTTGTTTGTTTTGCTGATAGTCTTAATGGGGCAAGAGTGGGTGAAAAAAAGTATAGGAATGTTAGTTTGTGACCCTTGAAAAAAAGATATTCATTCATTCATTATTATTCATTATTCTTTATTCATTCATTTATTCTTTCATTTTTTTCATTCTTTCATTCCCTTGTTTTATTCACTCAATCATTCACAAAATAATACACACTCGCGTGTAACACACGCTACACCCCACACACACCACGTAAACACACAACACACACACAAACAACACACACACAACACACACACACACACCACACACGTAAACAACAACAAACACAAATAAAACACACACACAACACCCACACAAAAACACACACATAAAACAACACAAAAACCACACACACACACACCACAAACAACACACACAACACACACACACGTAAACAACGAAGTCAACCACAACACACCACACACACACACACACCCACCACAAACACACACACACACCAACACACAAACACAACACACCCCCCAAACAACACACACACGCTAAAATGCCATGATCGAAATAAGCCTAATTAAAAACAAGATCAGAATGTTCTTTCACAGTGTCACAGTCTGGAATCGAGCGAATTATTCTGTATAATTATTGTCTGACTGTGACCCCGTGTGGGAAAATAGCACATAGTCTTGTGTGTGTTGTCTTTTAGAAAACATTTCACGATCTTTTTTTTTTCTTTCTTTCTCGGTTTTGTTCCAAATTTCATTTTAATAGTCATTTAAAAAATATATATTATACATAACAAAAGTAAAAAAGCTAAATGAATAAAGACAAAACGCACAGACACAGAAGCACAACAAACCACAGCAATATCATAAACATATACACACAAGTCCAAACAACACCACATAAACGCTTGCGTACACATAACCACACCCCACCTTCCCCCCCCACAACGCAACACACACACACAACACCAACACACACACACACACACACCACCACACACACACACACATAATTACATACAGCTCGCTCACACACTCATCACAAAACAAAAAAAAGGCACACACACACCCCCACCAATACAACAAGACACACAAATAATACACCCAACACAACACCCCACACAACCAAAAACACACCAAACACAACACGCGGCGCCGCGCGCCGCGCGCGCGTGGCCCGCATACACTCACAAGAGGCACGAACGCAAACACCAACGCACAATGCACAGGACGCAAACACACATGACAAAAAACAGTTTTTATTATTATACTTTCTTTGTTCACTGTACAAATCTGTTCTTTTCTGTCTTACTCTCTCCCTTTGTTCTCTCTGTCTTTCTATTTTTTGTATATATTTGCTGTCTTTCTCTTTTGGTTTTGTCTCTTTCTCTGTCAATTTTTCTGTTGTCTGCCCGCAGTCTGTCTGTCTGTCTGTCTCTGTATATGCCTCTGTATCTGTGTCTCTGTTGCTCTGTCTCTGTCTCTCCTCTTTTCTGTCTTGTTGCCTGTTGTTTGTCTGTTTTTGTCTGTCTGCCTGTTGTCTCTCTCTGTTCTCTGTCTTGTCTCTTGTCTCTGTCTCTCTGTTTTTTCTTGTCTCTGTCTCTCTTATTTATCTCTTCTCACTCTTTGTTTTTTTATTCTGTGCCCACCTACCCCCTACCCATATATTACCTATTACCCACCCAAGTTTAGCTTCTTTCTACCTGCCTACCTAATACCTACCTATTACCTACCTACCTATCTCCTACCTACCTATCTACCATTACTTACATACCTTTCCTATCTATAACCTACCTTTCCTACCTACCTACCCACCTACCTCCTATCTGCCTACCTACCTACCTACCTACCCACTTACCTATCTCTTACATACCCACCTAATCTACCTATTCCCACCTACCTTTTTATATTTATTACTTATTAATTACCCCCCTACCTACTACCCATTACCTATTATTACTAACGACCCATCTACTTTTTACCTATTATCTTCTTATTTACTTCCTACTTACCTACCACTACATACATACCTACCCAATACCCGCCTCCTACCTACCAACTTACCTCCATACCCTACTTTTTCCCCCAACTTATTGCCCGCCTGTGTACCTGGTTTCCTGTTTGGGTGGGTTTGTTGTCGTGCTTGTGATATGAAAAATACCCATCAATTCTGATCACAAATCCTATTTCTAAATCAATGTGTTTCCGTTCTGTTCTTTCTTGTCTCAGTTGCCTTAAGCAATAACAGAGGGTAAAAAAAATGAGTTCTCTGTATTGTGTTTGGTTGGGGTTGGGTTTTTGTGTGCATGTGGTAGGGGTTTTGGTGGTGTTTTTGTGGTATGTGTTGGTGTGTGTTTTTGCGTGGGTGTTGTTGTGTTGGGTGTGTGTGGTGGTGCGGGGGGTGCCCCGGGTGACTGTGTGTGTGGTGTGTGTGTGGTGTGAAAAAGGAAGAGAGAAGAAAAAGGGGAAAGAGAGAGAGAGAAAAGGGGGAGAAGAGAGAGAAAAAGGGGGGGAGAGAGGAAAAGGAGAGAGAGAGGGGGGAAAAAAGAAAAACCCAAAAGGGGCCAAAAAGTCAAAGAAAATTTTTTTTTTGAAAGAGAACATCAACAACAGACAACAGACGACGGGAAGACAAAAGACAAACATATCGATCGAAAGGACGGAAAAAAAACAGACAGAAGACAGAAGCGGGGGAAAAGATTCAGAGACACCCAGAAAATGGGGGTTTAAGAAATGGAAAGAAAAATGTAAAAGAAAAAAGCCCAGAAAAGGAAACAAAAGAGAGAGAGAGAGGGAAAAGAGAGAGAGAGGGAGAGAGAGGGGGGGGGGGGGGGGGGGGGGGGGAGGGGGGGGGGAAAAAGCAGCAAAAATGAAAATCAAAATTGCATGATTTCAGACCCAAAGGGTTTTCCCGGGGGGCGGGCCCCTTTTTTTAAACCTGGATGGAAAAAAAGACTTTTATGAAAAAAAAAAAGGGGAAAAGGGAAAAAAAACACAGCCTTCGAAAACCCCCCCGCCTGCTTTTTTTTAAAAATTTTTTTTTTAAAAATTTTCGTACCCTTTTTCGATGGGGGGGAAAAAGTAACGGGGTTGAATTCTAACGATATCCCAAAGCATCAAATCCCATCCTCTTACAGACACGGGGACTGTGGGGGTTGTATAGGAAACGGCAAATTTCAGCCTTTTTTTGTTTGTTTAATACACAAGAAAAATATTCATCCTAAACTATCCAGAGAATATATGGGGAAAAAAAGTAAAAATTTTGCAAGTTTCTTTAAAAAAAAAAAATTTTAAAAGCCCCAACATAAAAATTTAATTAGGGTCGGTTTTCAAACAAAATGCGTAGCCCCCATTTAAAAAAGGGGGGACCTGACAACTCACCCCCAGGGGATCCGACTTCGGGGGGGGGAAGGGGTTTTGGATTTCAAAGGTAAATTTTTAATTTAAAAGGTATTTTTAAATTTTTAAAAAAAAGAAAAAAAAATGGGCCCGAAAGAAAAAATTTCCAAAAGGGGGGGGGTCCCAAAAAAAAGGGAAAACATGAAAAAAATCAAAGAAATAAAAAAACCGGGGGGAATTTTCCTTTCCCCCCAAAAATTTTCCAAATTTTTTGGGGGATTTTTTAAAAAAAAAGGGACTCAGCGGGGAAGTTTTTTTTTTAAAAAAAAAACATTCTTTTTTATAACTTTTAAAGACCACACCTTTTTTATCCACGAAAAAAAAACGATTTTTTTTAAAATAGAACTTCAGCTGTTTAGGCTTTTTTAAATTTTAAAATTTTTTTAAATTTTGGTGAAAAAAACCTGTTGCCCTTTTGGCCCGTCAAAAAATGGAATGATTAAAAAAATTTTCGGGAATGTTTTTTTAGAAGAAAAGGAGAGGAGAGGGGGGAGGAGAGAGAGAAGGAGAGGGAGAAAAGAGAGAAAAGGGGAAAACATTTTGGATCGGAAAAACCAAAGAGAATCTTTATTGGGATTTTTGTTGCGACCATTAAAATAATCGTAAAATTTTTTTCCAAAAGCTCCCTTTTTTTTTGGCCCCCAGCAAAAAAACCCTTTTTAAAATTCAAATAAGGGGTTCTTTAAAGGGGGGAAGAAAAAAACTTAAAAAAAACCCATCTTTACCCATACACTTTCTTTTATTACCTTTTCCCCCGGTTTTGCAATGTGTGATTTCCCCAAAAGGTCAGGAAATCATGGGGTATTTTGAGTCAAATTTTTAAAAAGGGAATAACAACACGGGGGTTTTTCTTATAACTTAGACCTTTTTTAAATGCATGTTGTTGCTTTTGGGGTTGTTGTTGTTTTGTGTTTGGCTGCAGCTCATTTTTTTTGTTATTGCGGGGGTTTTGGGGTTAAAAAAGGGAAAAAAAAAACTAAATAACATTTTTAAATAAATATTATGAAGCAACTAAAATATTTGGGGAAAGCTTTTACTAATTTTTTTCCCCGCATGTTTTTTTTGTTGACCAAAATTTTAAATTTTTAAAAATTTAAGAAGGGAAAAAAAGAAAATTTAAAAAGGGGGACTAAAAAACTCATATAACATGGTTTTTTTCTATTTTTTTCCCCTTTAAAATTTTCCCGTTTTAAATTTTTGTTTTTAAAATTCGTGAGAGTTTGAGGTGGGCAGGGGCAATTTTTATTGGGGCCCTTGTATCTGGAATTTAAGAGAGAAAAGAGAGAGGGGAAGGAAGGGGGAAAGGAGGGAAAAAGGAGGAGGGGAAAAGAGAGGGGAGGAGAAAAGGGGAGGGGGGGGGGGGGGGGGGGGGGGGAGAGGAGGAGAGGGAAAAAAACAATAAAAAACCCCAAAACATATAACACATTCGTGCCCGCAAAAAAAC
This sequence comes from Stramonita haemastoma, assembly GCA_030674155.1. Classification (NCBI taxonomy): domain Eukaryota; kingdom Metazoa; phylum Mollusca; class Gastropoda; order Neogastropoda; family Muricidae; genus Stramonita; species Stramonita haemastoma. The sequence continues at coordinate 2,555 of JASPKP010005003.1, read as the reverse complement.
CCACACCCCCAAAAAAAAACAAACACATACACCTCCTAACACTTTGGGGTACGCGTGCATAACCACACACCACACACCCCCCCAAAAAAATACACGCGCACAACACAAAAACCCACACAACCCCCAAACACACAACCCAAAACCCCCAAAAAACCCACTGTTAAAAAAACCCCCCCAAAAAAGGAAAATTTTTTAAAATAAACCCCCCCCCCCCCCCCCCCCCCCCCCCCCCCCCCAAAAAAAAATTTTAAAAATTTTTAAAACGTTTCAGCTATTATAAAAAATTTCCAGGGGGTTTGGTTTTGTTTTTTGTTTTTTTTTACCCCCTTAAAAAGGAATAAATCCTGTAAAAACCCAAAATTTAAAAATATTTTTTTCAATTTCTTTTTTGGGGGCCCCAAAGGGGTTTACCTGTTGGGGGGATTGACGTACCCCCCCCAAAGGCAGCCAAAGACAAGTTTTTGGGGATTTTCTTTAGAAGAGAGAGAGAGTGCAGAGGAGAGGCAGAGAAACCCAAAAAGGAAGGAGAGAGGGGAGGAAGGAGAAGAGAAGGGGAGGGAAAGAAGAAAAGGAAAGGGGAAAAGGAGAGAAAAAAAGAGAGAGAGAGAGAGAGGGGAAAAAAGGGGGGGGGGGGGGGCAAGCCCCCGAAGGAGAAGGGGAGAGGGGGAGGGGAGAGGGGGGGGGGAAGGGGGGGGGAAAAAGAAAAACAAGACCTGACACTGTAATATTAATGGATAAGCAACACAAAGGGGTTTTAACCCTTTTTTTAAAAACCCCAAAAAAACCAAAAGGGTTTTCAAAAAATTTAAAAAACACTTTCGTTTTTGATGGTTTTTTTAAAAAAACCCCCTTTTTTTAAAAATTATACAATTTTTTAGAAAAATTATATGAAGAAAAAAAAAGAAATAATTTTTTCAAACAGAAGGGGGGAGAAGGAGAAGAAAAGAGAGGAAAAAGGGGGGGAGAGAGAGGGGGGGGGGGACAAAAAGAGGAGAGGGGGGGAAGAGAGAGAGAGAGAGAGAGAAGAGAAGAGGAGGACAGAACGGGAAAAAAAACAGACGGGACAACAGACAGACAGACAGACAGAGACAGAGAGAGGGGGCGAGGAGCAAAACACAAAGACATGCCCCCGACAAAGGGGGAAGAGAGAGGGAGATAAAAAGGGGGAGGGGAGAGAGGAGAGAGGGGGGGGGGGGGGGAGGGGGGGGAGGGGAGGGAGGAGGGGGAAGGGGACAGACAAGAATACCCCACGGCATTTCTTGTTCCTTAAAAAAAGGGGATCCAGTCTTCTCCACACCCCCCCGGGGGCCCTAGTAATTGCATGTGGGACACAAGGTGTTCTTTTTCACACCCCATGTAAAAAAATTGGGCATCTACTTGTTTTGTCGAGCCCCTTTTTGGGGTAAAAAGAGAGAGAGAGAGAGAGAGAGAGAGAGAGAGAGAGAGAGAGAGAAGAGAGAGAGAGAAAAAGAAAAAAGGGGGAGGGGAGAGAGAGAAGACAGAAAACGACAACAGACAAAAACAAAAGACGACAGACAACGACAAAAAGAGACAGACAGACAGACAGACAACAGACCACACACCACACAACACACACACAACACACAGAACGGGGACACTTTACACACAGAGAAGAGAGAGGGAGATAAAAGGGGGGGGGGAAAAGGGAAAAGAGAGGAGAGGGGGGAAAGGGAAAGGAGAGGAGAGAGAGAGAAGGAAAAGGGGAAGGGGGAGAGAGAGAGAAAAAAGAAAGACAGAAGAACAGACAGACAACGCAGACAGACAACAGACAGACAAAAAGACGGGGGGACAACAGACAGACAGAAAAAATAACAAAGGAGACAACCGCAAGTTCAGGACGGGAAAATTGTCCGATAAGTTTTGAATTAAGAATTAAAAGGGTTTCCCCCCCAAAAAAATTTTTTCGGCTTCCTTACTTTTAATTTTGTCACGGGGGGGAACTTTTCCGGGTTTTGGGAAAAGACAAAAAATTCTAAAAAAGGAATGCTTAGGTCGTGTTTGGGTTTTTGTTTTGTTAATTTAAAATTACTCATAAGGTGGGTTTGTTTTGCGTGGGGCAATTTTAAACCCAAAATTAAAGCAAAATCTAAAACCCTTTGGGAGAGAGAAAGTTTTTTTTTTTTTGGACGGGATTAAAAAAAAAAAATTGGTTTTTTTCCTTTTTTCTTTCTTTATGGGGGGAAATAAAAAAGTAAAAAAAATAACCTCTCAAAAATTCCGATTCTTTCCCGCCTCCCCCCCTTTCATCTCTCCCCCTTTTTTTCCCCCCCTTCCCTCTCCTCCCGCTCTCTCTTAAATTTTTCTCTCACATTTCTCCCCCCTTTTTTCTCTCTTCTCTCTCTTTTTTTTCTCTCTCTTTTCTCTTTTTTCCTCTCTTTCTCTCTCTCTTTTCCCTCTTTTCTTCTTTTTTCCCCTCCTCTCTCACTTTCTCTGTTTTGTTTGTCTGTTTTTCTCTCTCTCTTTTTTTTTTCTTTTTTTTTTCTTCATACCTCTTACATTCTCTGTTTTGGGTCTGTCGTTTTTTTCTGTTGTCT
>JASPKP010005002.1:15000-16625 GCA_030674155.1 Stramonita haemastoma | reverse complement strand
CGTCTCTGCATGCCCTTTTTAGAGCTTCCTTTCACAAAGTAAAGTAACATGCCATAAACCGTTAACCACTGAGTCCCTTATCTCTACCGATAAAAATAATAAACGTGTCAGTATTTGAGAATAATAAAAACACCCTACCTCTGATATTATCCGTTAGCAAGTGAAAAGAAGTGTGTGTATTGAAAAAATGTGGGCAGAGAGATAGAGAGACTGCGGAAAATCTAAGAGAGAATGAAGAATGGGATGACAGGAAGAGATTGGAGAGATGGAGAGAGTCTGTTGTCTGTGTCTGTATCTGTATGTACACAAGAGCGTTTTCAAGAAAAAGTCATTAGTTATAACTAAACAGATAAAATATTTTTTTTTTACTTCCAGAGAACCGATTGTCTATTGAAGTAAAACTAGAGGTATGACTGTTTTAGAGCGTTCCTTAGGTTGAGAGAGACTACAGAGACACAGAGAGAGAGAGTGAGAGACGACAGACAGACAGACAGGACAGACAGACAGACAGACTGAGGTGAGGGGGGGGGGGGGGGAGACAGACGGACAGTCTGTGTGTTTCCTGTATGCAAGAGTGGTTCTGCATAGAAAAAAGTCATTCATAGTGTGCAAATAAATTGCCTTTTTTTGCTTATTAAAATTTCAGTAAAACTCAAGCGGTGACTAGCTTCTTACTGTTGCGCAGCACCTACCCATTTTTTGTCTTTTTCATACATGCAACTGTTTTTGTTTCCCTATCCGAGTGGCTTTTTTCTACTGAATTTTGCCAAGAGCCAACCCCCTTGCTGTGTGGGTTCTTTTCACGTGCGCTAAATTAGTGAGGGTGTAACACACGGGACCTCGGTTTATCGTCTCATCCGACAAACTAGCGCCCAGACCATCACTGAGGGTCTAATGGATGGGGGGGGGGGGGAAGTTTTGGGCCCAAACGGGTTACGACAAACACCACACACTCCGACCCGGACTTTTTGCTTTCTAGGCAAGGCGCGGTTACCACCTAGACCACCGGTGTCTAGGGGGACGGATAGCCTAGTGGTCAGAACATTGCGCTGGCAATTGACGACCCGGGTTCGAGTCCGGTCGAGGAGATTTTTCTCCTGAGTGTTAACATCAGTGCTGACTCCACTCTCCCCAACAGTCCTTCGGATGAGACTTTAAACCGAGGCCCCGTGTGTGAACGCACGCAGAACATCTTGCGCACACGTTAAATCCTGTCCCCACTTTTCGTAAGAGTAGGCCATCGGGTGCCGGTGGGAATAGATGACATTTACAAAACTGCATAACCTGGGGACTAGATGTAAAAAGGCACAAGTGTGCCTATTTCATTATCCTCGATATAAAAGAATAAATCAAAAACCGATCCACCTGTAGCTTCTGCGTAGAGGCCACATCCTCACTGTCTGAATGTGCTGACTGACATAGACCAGAAGTTGTGCAGAGTTCCGACAGATGAAATATCTCCACTCTGTTACATATGTATATTATTATTATTATGATCATACATGTAGCGCAAAATCATCATCATTATCATCAGGAGTAGTCCCTTGACCATGATGGTTAGAGAGAAGGAGGGAAGGGAGCATGCAGGATGCATCGGTGTCAGTTGACTCCATGGCCAGGCTGAT
>JASPKP010005002.1:0-2500 GCA_030674155.1 Stramonita haemastoma | reverse complement strand
CAACTCAAACTCATCATTGATTCTTATTCTCATTTTCGTTTCTGAATCAGTGACTTTATAACATTACCTTAATATTGTATCTCTGTGTTAATTCTTGCCTGTTGTTTGATACTTGGTATGGTTCCTTACTTTTGGTATTTGGATCATTATAATTGTTGATTTTATTTATATTTTTATTGGCAGTATCTCCCCCCCCTCCAATAAGGATATTAGTTGTTTTTTTTTTAATTTCCCCTTTTATCCAAATGTATGATTTGTATCACATGTATAATTTTTGACAGATGGTGATGGATTGATGTTTTCAGTTGTTTATGATCTTCTCTTGTTTGCTCTTTACCTATTAACACTTTTCTATTCTTTCATTATCAAAATCTTTTATTGTGACTTCTGATTTTTGTCTTCTGATCGAGTGCATTTTTATTACCTTATCATATATAGTGTCTTTATTCTTGTGTGTTGTTTGGTTTGCATAAAGCTTTATTGTTTAGTATCTTTTCAACTTGATGTATCCTTGAAAGGGGCGGGGACTGGATGTAAAAAAGCACGCAAGTGCTTATCTATTATCCTCGAATAAAATACTTTGCCTTGCCTTGCCTTGCCTTGCCTTGTCTTGCCTTGCCTTGTCTCTCTCTCTCTCTCTCTCTCTCTCTCTCTCTCTCTCTCTCTCTCTCTCTCTCTCTCTCTCTCTCTCTCTCTCTCTCTCTCTCTCTCTCTCTCTCTCCTTCACACACACCCACGCTCTCTCTCTTTCTCTCTCTCTCTCTCTCTCTCTTCTCTCTCTCTCTCTCTCTCTCTCTCTCTCTGTCTCTCTCTGTCTCTCTGTCTCTCTGTCTCTCTCTCTCTCTCTCTCTCTCTCTCTCTTCTCTCTCTCTCCCCACACATACATACATACATACATACCTACATACATACCTACATACATACATACATACATACATACATACATACATACATACATACATACATACCTACATACCTACATACCTACATACATACATACATACATACATACTCTCTCTCCGCATACACAAACACACATACACACACACTCTCTCTCTCTCTCTCTCTCTCTCTCTGATAAGGTGGTGTAGGCCTAGTGCAGTGCAGTGTGGGTTAGGTTAGGCCTAGGTTAGATAGTCATTCAATGAGGGCGAGGAGAGACCGTGAGAAAGTTGGCTGCGCCTGGAGACATTGTGACATCAAGCCCCAAAATAACTCCTCTCTCTCTCTGTCTCTGGCTTGCTCGCGCGCGCGCGCGCGTGTGTGTGTATGTGTATGTGTGTGTGTGTGCGTGTGCATGTGTGTTCCATGTGTTTATTTGTGCCCTGTGTGTTTGCGTACATGCGCGCGTGCGTGTTGTGTGTGTTTTGTTTTGTGTGTGTGTGTGTGTGTGTATACGTGTGTGCGTGTTTTTGTATGTAAGAGAGAGAGTGTGTATGTGTACGTGTATGTATGTATGTATGTATGTGTGTGTATGTGTGTGTGTCTGTGCGTGTGTGTCTGTGTCGGTTTCTCTATGTGTATACCTACATGTGCGTGCCCATGCGCGTGCGTGTGCGCGCGCACACACATGCACACACGTGCACGTTCACACACACGCATGCCTAGGTACATTCATGTATACGTTTCTATTGAAGAGAGAGAGAGAGAGAGAGTGGGTGGGTATGTGGAGAGAGAGAGAGAGAGAGAGAGAGAGAGAGAGAGAGGAGTGGGTGGGTATGTGGAGAGAGAGAGAGAGAGAGAGAGAGGAGAGAGAGAGAGAGAGAGAGAGAGAGAGAGGCCAAAAAGCTAAAACCACAAGCCCCACAACAGAGAATGACACAAGAGGTTGACATTTTAGCGACCTCCAGCAACACAGACAGACAGACAGAGAGACAGTTCATATCATTATCATGATTATCAGCTATTCGCGCAATCTAGTAATGATAGCACCCCCATGAGCAAACATTCCCAGCTGAAGCCTGCTACTAAGCAATTCAAACAAGTCTTGCTTATTTTTAGATCCCACGTAAGTGATATATATATTATATATATATATATATATATATATATATATATATATATATATATATATACCTTTTTTTTTATTCTCTCTCTCTCTCTCGTGTGCCAATACATGTTTATATTCGTGAGACCAAAGTCGAAAAACTGATTATTGTTTGGTTTGGTTGCTGAAGTTACACGTACGTAGGTAGTGTGAAAGGTAAAGGTGTTCCCATAGCCTATGTAGTCATAGGGGAGCGAGGCGTCAGAGACCTCAGCTTCTCTAGGGGCCAGGCAGGCAGGATATTGAAGGCGGCGCCCATCTCCTCTCCCTCTCACGTGCACAAAAAGATTTGATGTTAAGGTTTATGACTTCTTTTTTTTTTCTTTCTTTGCTTTAAACAGCCAGCCATACATCATATCTTTCACAATGATTTTTGGACGTTGTGCTGGAAATTGTACGTGCGTGTGATTTTGAGAGAGTGGATAGAAAAGAGGACTAGCGACGTATGAATTT
>JASPKP010005001.1:7500-16627 GCA_030674155.1 Stramonita haemastoma | reverse complement strand
AATAGAACGGAAATATACAAATGATAAACCCACACAATGTTGTTGTGAAAACGAATTTCACAGAAGGAAGTGAGGACACCAACCGCGGATTTAAAAAAACAACAACAACTGATCACACTCTCTGATCACACGAATGAAGAATAGAGGAAGGGGGAAGGACATAGAAGCAGGAGATAAAGGAAGGGAAGACGGGGGAAGAGGTGGGGGGGGGGGGTAGTAGTATCATAAAACGTTATGGCGGAGGGTTGAGGTGGGTTTTCCCCATCCACTTGGGTTATCTGTATACCCTACTTCTCTCTTCATCATTAATTATGTGCAGTATTGTTGTATGAGATGTGAGCCCTACTTTTCCTCTCAGTGACATGACGCCTGTACTACTCTTGTCTAGTCTGTCTGTCTTGTCTGTCTGTCTCTCCCTTCTAGTCTCGCCTCTCCCCTCTCTCTCTCTTCTTCCCCCCTCCTTCTTTCCCCCCCCCCCTCCCCCCCTCTCTCTCTCTTTCTGCATGCCTGTCTGTACGTCCGTCTATCTCTCTGTCTGTCTGTCTTTCTCTGTCTCTCTCTGTCTCTCTGTCTCTGTCTCTCTGTCTCTGTCTCTCTCTGTCTCTCTGTCTCTCTGTCTCTCTCTCTCTCACCCTCTCCCTCTGTTTTTGTTGTTTACTTATAATTGTTTTATTCTCGCCCTCTGTCTAATTATTGTCTTAAACATCAGCGGTTCCATGCTCATTGGCTTCCATGAAATATTCACGTCCCCGTAAAACAGTTTGGTTGAGCTGATTTTATTGAACAGAGCGTTTTAAACGGTAGAACAATAATTGTGTGTGAGAGAGAGACAGAGACAGAGAGAGACAGAGAGACAGAAATAGACAGACAGAACCAGACGGAAACAGGGACAGACAGACAGATAGACAGACAGACATACAGACAAAGACTTATCGATCTGTCTATGCATGCATGCATCCATCCGCCCATCTACCTACCTACCTGGCTACCTACCTATCCCTCCCTCCCTCACTCCCTCCCTATCTCTCTTCCTCCCTCCCTTCATCCATTCATCCATCCATCCATCCATCCATCCATCCTTCTATCTATCTATCTATCTATCTATCTATCTATCTATCTATCTCTCTCTCTCTCTCTCTCTCTCTCTCTCTCTCTCTCTCTATCTCTCTATCTATCTATCTATCTATCTATCTATCTATCTATCTATCTATCTATCTGTCTGTCTGTCTGTCTGTCTGTCTCTCTGTCTGTCTGTCTGTCTGTCTGTCTATGTATGTATGTATCTATCTATGTCTCTCTCTATATATAGTCTTTCTTTCTTTATTTTATACCACTTTATGTCACAGCAGATTTCTCTACATGAAATTCGGGCTGCTCTCCCAGGGGAGAGCGCGTCGCCACAAGTGCAGCACCTACCCATTTTTTGTGGGGGTTTTTTCCTGTCAGCAACTGCATTAAATTTTGTTTCCCTATCAGTGGCTTTTTTCTACAAAATTTTGCCAGGGACAACCCCCTTGTTGCCGTGGGTTATTTTACGAGCGCTAAATAGTGATGTGTAACACAGACCTCGGTATATCGTCTCATCCGAAAGACTAGCGCCCAGACCACCACTGATGGTCTAATGGATGGGGAAAAGTTTTCGGCCCAAACAGGATTCGAACCATCGCACACTCCGATCAGGACTTTTTGCTTTCTAGGCAGGCGCGTTATAACTCTAGACCACCCATCTACCATAGATGGCTGGCTGGCTGGCTTTTGACTGGCCTGTTTTCGCCATAATTATAGGCAGCCATATACCAATTTCAAAGGATGCAAGAAAGCTATGACATGACGGAAGGAGAAGAAGAAGAAAAAAAAAAGGAAGGTGGAAACAAAGAGAGGGATAAAAACGAAAACAGGACAAAAGAAGAGAACAACATCAACAAAGAAAGAAACAAGAGGAGGCCGTTTGTGCCGGGTCCTAACGGGTGACAAAATTTACAATACTGTTAACACACGGGGACTGGATCTAAAAAAATAAGCACGTAACTGCTTATTCCATTATCCTCGAAATGAAAAAAAAACAAACAAACCAAACAACCCTCCCCCCCCCCAAACAACAACAACAACAACAACAAAACCACACAAAAACAACCCCAAAATACACACAACAAAGAGAGAGAGAGAGAGAGAGAGAGAGAGAGAGAGAGAAGGAGAGAGAGAGAGAGAGAGAGAGAGAGAGAGAGAGAGAGAGAGAGGGGGGGGGGGGGGAGGCGAGAGGGATGTCTACAATTAGAAAAAAAAGGAACAGAGCATGGGGGAGAGGGAGGGGGGTGTGGGGTGTCACACGACAAAGAAGGACACTATCTTTATCATACCTGCACAAAGAAGCCCATTTACAATCACCATTTTCCTTCCCAGTGGCCTAAGTTTTTTTCGTTCTTTCTTTTTTCTTTTTTCTTCTTTTTTTCTGTTCTTTTATTATTTTAACTCCTTATTAGCTGTGACCCCTACCCGTGGCTACTGATACCGATACCCCTCACTTATCCACCATGCTACCCCACCCTCTCCTACCCGTTTTACCCTGCAGTCCTTTGACGGGTGCACACTCACGAACTTCTCTCCCCTTTGTTTATCAGCCAGGCAGCAGTAATCACCCTTTGGCGGAAGCGGCAGGAAGAGGAAGTTGTGGGCACGAGGCATGCTGGGAAATTTGTCGCTGGCGTCTAGGGAATAAAAGGAAGTGACAAATGGAAGACATTTTCTTTTTTTGCCTTCGGGGCGTGAAATGTAGCTCGTAAGTTGTTCAGTGCCTCCTCCCCCCCCATCCTCTCTCTCTCTCTCTCTCTCTCTCTCTCTCTCTCTCTCTCTCTCTCTCTCTCTCTCTCTGACAGGGGGGACGGGATAGCCTAGTGGTCAGAACATTGGGCTTGTAATTTGACAACCCGGGTTCGATTCCCGTTGGAGGGGATTTTTCCTCTGGAGTTAACATCAGTGCTGACTCCACTCTCCCCAAAAGTTCTTGGATGAGACTGTAAACCGAGGCCTCGTGTGGGATCACACGCAGAACATCTTGCCCACACGTTAAATCCTGTTCCGCTTTTTGTAAGAGTAGGCCATTGTGTGCCGATGAGAACAGGTGACAAGATTTACAAAACTGCACACACACGGGGATTGGATGAAAAAAGCACATGTGTGCTTATTCCATTATCCTCGATAATTAAAGTTAAAGTCTGTCCCGAGCCAAAGGCTCATCAGGCCGGTGCTTATCCCGGTTTCTGTGGCGCTAAGCGACTGAGAGTCATAGACTCCCCCCTGGATAGGACGCCAGTCTATCGCAGGGTTAACCCCCCAACACAAGGTTGGTACCCCTTTTACACCTGGGTGGGGTGAGAAAATAGCCGTAAAGTGCCTTTTCCAAGGGCACAACGCCATAGCGGAATAGCTGGGATCGAACCCACAACCTTTAGATTACGAGTACAACACCCTAACCACTAGGCCACAGCGGCGGCCCTGTCTCTCTTGTTTGCATTTAATTGTCACTACTGTACTTCACCATGTTTTCCTAGCATTCCTGTCATTCAGTGAATGAATCACTAACCTTCATGTATGGGCTAATGGCCCTTTATGAATAAATTCTTTCAGAGTTCATAGTTCAGAGCTCTCTCTGTCTCTCTCTGTCTCTCTCTGTCTCTCTGTCTCTGTCTCTGTCTCTGTCTGTCTCTCTCTCTGTCTCTCTGTCTCTGTCTCTCTGTCTCTCTGTCTCTGTCTCTGTCTCTGTCTCTCTCTCTCTCTCTCTCTCTCTCTCTCTCTCTCTCTCTCTCTCTCTCTCTCTCTCTCTCTCTCTCCCTCCCTCCCTGCCTCTGTGTCTCTCTCTGTCAACGCCTTGAAGTTTATGTGATTATTTATACTGATTTGGTTGTTCTTTTTTGTCTCATCAAACTTTTTGCTAAATTTGATATTTCGCTGTAATCGTGTTTATTCATCTCTCTTTGTTTATGGCCACTCTGAGTCTGAACAATCAACCATTTTGTCATTGTCATTGTCATTGTCATTCTCTCTCTCTCTCTCTCTCTCTCTCTCTCTCTCTCTCTGTCTCTGTCTCTCTCTCTCTCTCTCTCTCTCTCTCTCTCTCGGGGGTGAACTGAGTTCACTGTTGAGATAGGATGCACATTCAAGTTGGGCTCCCGAAATTTAGTTAATTTCTTTAATTAATGAATCGTAATTTATTAATATTTCAATGTTTTGAATTCTACATGTCTCAGTGATCATGCCGGTACAAAATTTATCAGCAAGAGTTGCCTGTGGCCATTTTTATTGGACTTTTCAGAACTTCATGTTCCAACGTGTATTAAACTGTGTGGCTGCACGTAAACACCAGCTGGTGTTGTGTTGGCCAGTGAGTGGTGTGAGGACACTGTGTGTGGCAGTGGTGTTGGCAGCCCTGTATTGCTGCGCTCCTGATTTCAGTCATAATCAACTGAGTGATGTGCAGGGTAAGTCAACAACATGTGTTGATGTTCAACTGACAGTACAGAAACTGCATTGTGACTTTCTCACACTTGCTACAGCAAGGTTCCTGCAAACAGTAAAAACTGACCCAAGACAGAAGTTCAGGCTCATATTCTCTGCCAGTGCTGGGGGGATGTATGGAACTGTTACAGTAATGATTATTGTATTCCTCTCACGTTACCTGATGGCTTGTGGTGACATAGAGCCTAACCCAGGTCCTACATTTGGGAGGGGGTATGAACGGAAATCGTCTTCAGCCTCTCAAGGCCTTAGCCGGGGTGGGGGGTACAGACAGGAATCTTACTCTGCACCACAGGCATACTATGATAACAGTGCCTCACACACTCATTATGACAATATGCACCCAAGTGACCATCCCCTTGCTCATCTTCATTCAGAAATGGCTCAGACCTTGCAGGATGCCATATCAAGGATAGAAGCAAGCAGCTTCCGTCATGAGCAAAATGTCGAGAAGCATTTCCTTACCATGGAAAATAAACTGTCGAGTGTAGAGAGGAAAATCGACCATCGTCTGTGTCAGTTGGAAGAACAGCAAACGCAACTCACCAACAGTCACAAAATGTTGGAGGAGCAGTGTCACTTCCTGCAGTCAGAAGTGCACAGCCTGAAAGAGACAGTCAGTGCCTTTTCAGACAAATATGACCACTTGGACAACCAAAACAGACGGAACAACCTCCTCTTCTTTGGGCTCCCACCGCAAGAGAGTGTTAACTTCCTGCCAGCCAGTGAGGAGAAAATCCGGGAAACAGTGCAGGTTGGAATGGGCATCGAGGAGGACTTACGCATTGACCGCATCTATAAGGCTGGCAGAGCCATCGCTGTGAAGTTCGAGTCTCACCTTCAAAAAATGCTAGTGCTCCGGAACGCACATAAACTGAAGAAATGTGAGGGTTTCCAGAACATCTTCGTGAAGGAGGATTTCTCTGAAAAAGTTCAACAGAAGAGGAAGGAACTCATCCCTCTACATCGCCAGCTCAGAGAGAAAGGACTGAAGTCAACTCTACGTTATGACAAACTGATCACAGATGATGCTGTATATACTTATGATCTTCAAAAGGAAACAATGCTGAAAGTGGGTCAACCATGGCATCAAAGCCAAAGCAAAAGTCAACACTTTGGGAATGACACAACAGGTCATCACCCAGGCAAGAAGCGAAGTTCTGATAGTGATCTGACTTCAAGCCAATCAAAGGTGAACCAGAATGAGTCTTCATATTTCCTGCCACCTCATGACTTCCCAGCCCGGACATCAAAAAGAACTGTGCCTCCCTCTGGAGTCAATAGACCTGTACCCATGTTGACAAAAAAAGGAGGTTGTTCACTGACCAAGGCGACCAGGAATGTGTCCCGGTCTTCAGAGAATCCCCAGCAGACCCCAGACTGCCTCAATGAAGCTGGTGACTTACAAGAACAAGAGCAAGATGCAAGCACCAGTTGCAGTCAAGGCAACAGTACTGGCTACAATCTCCGGGCTCGAGGTCAACAGTCTGCAGCCAGGGGACCTACACCTGACAGGACGGGGCGTCCTGGAGGCGGTGCTGGTTCCACTCCTACTGAACGTGCCAGACAGCCAGGAAAAGGGCATGGACAGGCAGCATCCCCTTCCCAGCCCAGAATCGACCTCATGCTACAGCAGTCACGTGCTGAGGGACAGGACCACCTGGCTGAGGACGACATCCCTCCAGTTCTGAATATGTCAGAATCCACTGACATGGGTCATGGTGTGGACCCTGAAGACAGTCACACTGATGTGCCTCCTGGTGATGCCATCAGCTAGGACAGCGGCCGGCCCCAGTCATTGTCTTTCCTTTTGTTCAATGTTGCAGGTCTTGTCAGCAAGTTGAAAGATTTTGAGTGGATAAATTATGTTTCAAACTTTGATGTTGTTTGTTTAGTAGAAACATTTATTGACAATAATTTTGATTTGTCACATATTTTTCAAAGTTTTGTTAAGTACATTTGTCCAGCAGTGAAGCTGTCACATCATGGTAGGAGATCAGGTGGTGTATTGGTAATGTTAAAAAAGCATTTGGAAAAATATGTTACTGAATTACAGAGTGATGTTGAAAACTGTGTTATTCTAAAATTATCAAGACAGCTTCTGGGTAGCCCAAAAGACATTTTATACTTAAGTACATACATACCTCCATATGGTAGCCCATTTTATGATCAGGCTGAATCTGAATGTCATATATTGGACATTGAAAGACAAATCAGTGATCTTCTATCAAATGATGATGTCTACCTTCTGTGTAATGGTGACTTTAATGCTCGCACTGGTAACATGCAAGTCCAGAACCTCAGATCTGCTTCAGATAATTATTTAGACATTTTTGATAATTCAGTATCCTTTGAGAGTAGCAGATTATCTCAAGATTTGGTTGTCAATGATTTTGGTAAAAAACTGCTTGATATGTGTGCTTGTTTTAATTTAAAGTTACTGAATGGTTGTCCAGGTCTTGATAATTCGGGCAACTTTACTTATTTGTCTGATCAAGGGCATAGTGTTGTAGATTATTTTTTGGTTAGTTTTGATATATGTGGAATTTTTGTTAGACTGTTTGTATCTGATAGAATCGAATCAGATCACATGCCAGTGGAATTATATTGTGTTGTTAGGGATTCATGCACTCAAGTTTCTGTTGATTCCCCTGTTACCATAGAAAAGGTAGTTTGGTCAGAAGACCAAGCTGCAAATTTTAGCAATAGTGTACAGTCTGAAAACTTCAAGGTTCAATTGGAAAGAGCAATCACTTTAATCGATAGTAGTTTAGAGGATTCAGTGTCTGTTTTTACAAGAGCATTAAATGAAGCAGCAGAGTCAATGAAGAGAAAGTTTGTTCTTGGAAAACCAAAAAGACAACAGGCCAGGTGGTTTGATAGGGAGTGCCTTGTGAAAAAAAGGGAAGTAAGAAGTTATCTTAAAAAGTATAGGAAAACAAAGGAAAATGAAGATTACAAGAAGTACGCAGAAGTAAGAAAAGAATACAAGACCTTGCTTGGAAAGAAAGAGCGGGCACATAAAAACTCTAATCTCAACAATATACTTGCTTCTATGAATGATCCAAACAAGTTCTGGGGTGAAATCCGCAGACACAGAGGTCGTAGTGTTATTATTAATAACATTTCAGAAGAAGAGTGGGTACGTCACTTTCAATCTGTATTCAATGATAGAGTTGTTGTTGATGATGATAACTTCTCTCAGGATGAAGTGGATGAAATCACACCTGATAATATATTGGACATTAAAATATCAGAAGAAGAAATTAAAAAAGCCATTAATCACATGAAGTGCAGAAAGGCAGCAGGCTTAGATGGTATTTTAGCGGAAATGCTGAAAAATGCTGAACAAGTAATCATGCCATTTTTGTCTAAATATTTCAATACCATATTTTCTAAGGGTTTTTTTCCCTTCAAAATGGACTGAAGCAGCGATATACCCATTACACAAGAAAGGTGACATTAGCAGCCCAGACAATTATAGGGGTATATCCCTTTTAAGTATTCTTAGCAAAGTATTTACATATATCATCAATAAGAGACTTACTTTGTGGGTAGAGCAAAATGGGTCCATTTGTGAAGCCCAGGCGGGATTTAGAAAAGGCCGGTCAACAATAGACCACATATTTACTTTGAATGCTCTGGTAGAAAACTATTTACTTAAACATAGGAAATTGTATGTAGCATTCGTTGATTTTAAAAAAGCATATGATACTGTTAATCGTAATGTTCTGTGGTCTGTACTGCTTCGTGCAGGCATTAAGGGTAAAATGTACAGGATGCTACGGGCTATGTATTCTACTGTAAGGGCATGTGTAATGTGCCAGAGCAAGACAGGGTATTCAAGTTTCTTTGATTGTTTGCAGGGGTTGAAGCAGGGTTGTATTGTAAGCCCAGTATTATTTTCGCTACTGATCAATGAGCTAGCCATTGAATTAATATCAAATGGTAGACATGGTGTGACACTTGATTCAAGTGATATTGAACTATATCTAATGTTATTTGCTGATGATTTGACCTTGTTAGCCTCAAGTGTAGTAGGGCTACAGCATCAGCTGAATAACCTGCAGAAGGAAACAGAGAGGTTAAAGTTAACTGTAAATACAGACAAATCTAAAATTATTGTTTTCAGGAAAGGTGGCTTTCTCAGTGCCAGAGAAAAATGGTTTTTGAACGGAAGCCCATTAGAAGTTGTCAATTCATACAAGTATTTGGGTCTTACCTTCTCCACTAGAAATAGTTTCACAGCTGCTATGGAAGAGGTAAAACTGAAAGGTAAAAAATGTGTGAATGATATCATGTGTACTTTAAGAAAAATTGGTAGTAATTCTCCTGACGTGTTCTTTAAGCTTTTCGATACTCAAGTTGTCCCACTGGTTCTGTATGCCTCTGAGGTGTGGGGACACAAGGCTTTTAACCAAGTTGAACAAGTACATCTTTATGCATGTAAAAGATTCCTGCATGTGAGAAACAAAACTGCTAGTGATGTTGTATATGGCGAACTAGGCCGTTTTCCTCTATGGATTACAGCCATTACTAGATGTGTGAAATACTGGTTGAGACTCTTAAAGCAATCTGAAGAGAGGTACTCGAAAAAAGCATATAAAATGCTATT
>JASPKP010005001.1:0-2500 GCA_030674155.1 Stramonita haemastoma | reverse complement strand
TGTGTGTGTGTGTGTGTGTGTGTGTGTGTGTGTGTGTGTGTGTGTGTGTGTGTGTGTGTGTGTGCCTGTGTACGCGCGCACACGCGCGCTTTCTATCTCCCCTTTATGGGAAAGAAAAACCTTATTGCACTGAAAAAGCGTAAAAATTGACAAAAAATCTAAGCAGTTCTTGTAATCATTATTCGTCTTCGATAGGCTTTTGAAAACAAGCAGTTTACTTTTTTCCCCTTTATATAGTGCACATTGTATTTCTTTTCAAGATATGAAGCGAATATTGAACATAACTATGGCACACACTCACAAAGACAGCTAATGTCATTCAACATGTCATGACATCATTTTTCAGCAATTGTCAGTCAAAATACACAATCATGTCTTTGGTTTGCTACAGTGCAAACAACACACAAGACCGTCAAACACTTGAGGTAGATGGTGAATCATTTCTTTTTTTTTTTTCAAATACATTACACAGATACAAGATTTGTTTCAAAGGCAACCAAGTAAACAAAAAATATGAAAAAAGAGAGCAAATACTGCAAGTATTCTCTCTCTCTCTCACACACACACACACACACACACACACACACACACACACACACACACACACACACACACACACACAACCCACACACACACACACACACGTTCTTCCAGAAAATTAATATAAAGTTTCGTTCATTCCAGTAGCTTCCATGTTCAATCAATATCATCAAAAATCCGACAGACACTGGTTTCTACACACATTACACATTTTACCACATCAAGTTTTCCTGTCCACATAAGTTCAAGGTGGACAGTGTTTTCACATTATTACTTGCACGTAGCGAATCTCAAACGTAGAGGGCTCGCTCGATCACAATGCCGTAATAGTTTGTTTTTTTCTTCCTATAAAACATGAATTGCATGTTCGCTTAATACGTCATACTTTGCTTCGTCTTTACAAAATTCAAAATAATAATCTTCAACAGCTTGGAACTGAAATTCCAGGATAAAAGAAAAATAAGAAATAAAATCAAAACTGAATGAAAAGATTTTTTTTTTTTTAGAAAGAAAAAGAGTCTGAAGTAAAAACAATTAAAAGTTACTCTTAAAAAAAAACAAACCAAAACAAACCCAAAAAACCCTTCCCGGAGGAAATGTTGTGTGTATGTGCGTGTGCGTGTGCGCGCACGCATGCATGCGTGTGTATGTGGCGTGCGTTTGTGTATGCGCGAATGTATGTGTATGTGTGTGCGTGCATGTGGGCGTATGCATGTGTGTAGTTTTTTTTTTTTTTTTACCTCAATGGCTGTCATGGAGACATGTCTTGTATAGTGTTTTTCACAATTTACCAATTATTCAGTATGTCACCGACACTTGTTCTAACATACAATTGCACATAATACACCATATCAATTCATGCACCTCCAATAATGACCCAACATTTGTGATTCTAAAAAAAAAAAAAAAAGGCATTGGTGATTCGCATCGATTGTTGTTTGTTTGGTTTTGTTTGTTGTTGTTGTTAGGGTTTTAAAAATTTTTTACACTTAAAACAAATGGACATGTATGTGATGTAGCACCGGTTTACTCCGACTGCGTTCTAGATTGACAACGTATCTCTTGTTGTGTGGATGGACAAATAGATGACTTTTTTTAGAGGTTTAGGCACAGTTCCCATCGGCAACCGCTTGTATTCAATTTTTTAATTATTATTATCATGTTTTTTGTCGGCATCCGAAAACTCAATCGAGTGTTCAACGTTTATACCAGTTCAGTTGTCATTCCAATGTGTGGTATATATATATACATATACATGTAAAATGTATATGTGTATATATATCTATACATATATAAAACATATATATACATATATATATGTAATACATACATATACATATATACATACATATATACATAATATATAATAAAGCATACATATATATATAATATATTATTTATATATATATATATATATATATATATATATATATATATACAATCCCTTAGTGTAGTACAAAGCTGCACAAAAGCAAAGACTCCCTAACTCCCTCACTGTCACGTACATACGTCAGTTTTCTGTCACAAGACTAGAACCCTGGCTATTTTACAAGTCACGAGTCAGGTACACTCACAGACGGCAAGCTTTGGGAGTAGAGAAGAGAGCATAGTAGCTGATGATAATTATTAATTAACACTGCAGGACTGACTGACCTGGCACAGCAGACCGCTGATACTTTGATCGTTCAAGGCTGAGCTGACCAGCAATCTGTATGAAAACCTGTCCCATTCACCAACCCCCCCCCCCCCCACACACCACACACACCCAAAACCACCACACCACACACACACGGCCCTAATTTTAACAAATCTCGTAGGCTTTTTTCCACTTCCCAAAGTCTGCCTTTAACTGGCAGTCTTTCTTCACTTTACCGTCTTTCCCTTGAAAAGCGACAGTCTAGTGGTAGCCGTGGTAGATTTTTAAAAAAATATCCATGATGTGTTGTCCGTCAGGTCAGGG
>JASPKP010005000.1:12500-16637 GCA_030674155.1 Stramonita haemastoma | reverse complement strand
CCAGTACCCAGGGAGCTAAAAACTGCGTGAAAATCTGGAGGAAGCTGGCTGCAAAATCTTCAGGGGTGCCCCGAACGGTCTACTAGACTACGACGGGATAGCTGAAGGTGGAGATGAAGGTAAGATGAGACCTAGACGGCTAGTTCCCCAAAAATATTATTTTTAAAGCTTATTTGTTTATCCCAGTTCCCCGTTATATATATATATAAAATATATATATATATATATATATATATATATATATATATATATATATATATATATATATATATATATATATATATATATTTATTTATATATATATTTAGAGAGAGAGAGAGAGGTATATATATATATATATATATATATATATATATATAATATACATAGATATATAATATACATAGATATATAGACATACAATATATCGTTCATTCCTTCCCTTTTCCCTCTCTTCTCTTTTCTCTCTCTCTGTCTGTGCTTTCGTGCTGCTTATCAAGGAAATTTTTTTTTGTAAAGAAGACATACAGGCTGACAGCCCACAGTTCAGGCTAGTAAAGGGAGATGGGTGGTGGCGGTTGTAGGGGTGGGGTGGTAGGGAGATGGGGTGGTGGCGGTTGTAGGGGTGGGGTGGTAGGGAGAAGGGGTGGTGGCGGTTGCAGGGGTGGGGTGGTAGAGAGAAGGGGTGGTGGCGGTTGTAGGGGTGGGGTGGGGTAGGGATGTGAGGATGGGGGGGGGATGGGCACAGCGCACAAATCCAACACCACTCAGTCCAGAGAGCTAAATTTAGCGCCCCCCCCCCCCCTCTATTTCCTTTTACCTATAGTCCAAAATAAAATACAGCATGAGCTGACTACCACCTAGGGTTGGGATGGGATGGGATGGATTAATTAATTAGCAGCTGAGAGGAGCTGAAAGTTGGGGAAAGAAACTGTGGAATAAAAGTTAAAGTCTGTCCCGAGCCTATAAAGGCTCATCAGGCCGGTGCTTATCCCGGTTTCTGTGGCGTTAAGTTAAGCGACTGAGAGTCATAAGACTCCCCCGTTGGATAGGACGCAGGGTTAACCCCCAACACAAGGTTGGTACCCCTTTTACACGTACCTGGGTGGGGTGAGAAAATAGCTGTAAAATGGGATGGGATGGATTAATTAGCAGCTGAGAGGAGCGGGAAGTTGGGGAAAGAAACTGACAGACAGCTGTGGGAAAGGATAGATTAATTAATTAGCAGCTGAGAGGAGCTGAAAGTTGGAAGGACAGAAACTGACTGACAACTGTGGGAAAGGATAGATTAATTAATTAGCAGCTGAGAGGAGCTGAAAGTTGGGAGGGCAGAAACTGACAATCAACTGTGGGATGGGATGGATTAATTACTTAGCAGCTGAGAGGAGCGGAAAGTTGGGGGAGAAACTGACTGACAGCTTGTTGTTGTCGTTGTCTTCAATTTTACGTCTGTTTACTTCTAGTGATAATTATTAGACGAGACGACAGCTGTGGGATGGGATGGATTAATTAATTAACAACTGAGAAAAGCTGAAACTTTGGAGGGAAAGAAAACTTGACTGACAACTGTGGGGGTTTGGGGGTTGGTGGTGATCAGTAGAAGCTCTCTCGCCCCATGTCTCGCGCCACGGGAGGGGCAGGGCGCGATGCCTTTGGGACTGCGTGAGGAAGATGTCGCTCTTGGTGAGAGGGCGTCCGTCATAGCCCAGGCCGTCCTCGTAGTGGTCCCCTGAATGAAAAGTCAGGGTAACCTGCCGTGATGGTGATAATGGTTATGGTTATGGTGAGGGTGGTGGTGGTTGGTGGTGGTGAGGGTGGTGGTGGTGGTGGTGATGGTTGTTGGTGGTGGTTGGTGGGGGTGGTGGTGTTGTGGTGGTGAGGGTGACGGTGAGGGTGGTGATGATGGTAAGGACAAGGAGGAGGAGGTGGTGGTGGTGGTGGTGGTGGGGGTGTGTGGGGTGTGTGGCGGTGGTGGTGGTGGTGTTGAGGGGGTGTGGGGGTGGGGGTGGTGGGGTGGTAGTGGTGGTGGTGGGGGGGTGTGGTGGTGGTGGTGGTGACGGTGGTGGTGGGGTGGGGTGGTAGTGACGGTGGTGGGGTGGTAGTGGGTGGGGGGGTTGTGGTGGTGATGGTGGTGGTGGTGGTGGTGACGGTGGTGGGGGGGGGTTGTGGTGGTGGTGGTGGTAATGGTGGTGGTGGTGGTGGGGGGTGGTGGTAATGGTGGTGGTAGTGGTAGTGAGGTAAGAATGATGATGATGATGATGATGATGATGATGATGATGATGATGATGATGATGATGATGATGATGATGATGATGATGATGATGATGATGGTGGTGGTAGTGGTGGTGGTGATGTTTGTGGGGGTAGTGATGACGGTGGTGGTGGTGATGATGATTATGATGATGATGATGATGACGATGACGATGATGATGATGATGATGATGATGATGATGATGATGATGATGATGATGATGATAACATTTTTTGCAGACGTCCACGCATAGACACATATTATTATGATATTACCTGGCTCACACACGCATTCACACACGCACACACGCACGCAAGCACGAACAATAACAACAGCAAGAATGATATGTCAATATACAACATGACAATGTACAACATGACATACTTGAATCAAATTGAATTGACAACAACAACGTGACAACACAACAACGTGACGACACAACAATGTGATGACACAACACCACGACACAAAAACGTGACGATATAACACCGTGACGACACACAACGTGACGACACAACACGACGACACAAAAACGTGACGATATAACACCATGACGACACAAACCATGATGACACTTAACATGACGACACAAAACCGTGACGACAAAACACCGTGACGGCACACAACGTAACAACAAAACACCGTGACGACACAACAACGTGACGACATAACACAGTGACAACACGCCACATGACGACACAACAACGTGACGACACAACCACCTGATGACACAACACTGTGACGACACACAAGGTGACGACATAACACCGTGACAACACACAAGGTGACGACATAACACCGTGACGATACACAAGGTGACGACATAACACCGTGACAACACACAAGGTGACGACATAACACCGTGACGACACACAAGGTGACGACATAACACCGTGACAACACACAAGGTGACGACATAACACTGTGACGACACACAAGGTGACGACATAACACCGTGACGACACAACACCGTGACGACATAGCACCGTGACGACACAACACCGTGACGACACAACACAGTGACGACACAACACCGTGATGACACAACAACATAACGCAACATGACGACATAACACCGTGACGACACAACACCTTGACGACACACAATGTGACGACACAACACCGTGACGACACACACAACGTGACGACATAACACCGTGACGACATAACGAACCAGTTCTCCAGGACTGGTCTCTGTAGTCAGCAGACACACGCGAAGGTCCCGTGCGGAAACTGAAACACGATGTTTTCGTTTGGGGTTTAACTTCAGGGGGGAGGGGATAACCTGGTTAGTTATTTTTATTTTATTCATTTATACCACTTTATGTCACAGCAGATTTCTCTGCGTGAAATTCGGGCTGCTCTCTCTCTCCCCGGGGAGAGCGCGTCGCCACAAGTGCAGCGCCTACCCATTATTTTTATCTTCTTCTTCCTGTTTGCAGCTGTATTTCTTTCCCTATAAGAGTGGCTTTTATCTACTGAATTTTGCCAGGGACATCCCCCTTGTTGCCGTGGGTTCTTTTACGTGCGCCAAATAAAGATGTGTAACACACGGGACCTCGGTTTATCGTCTCATCCAAAAGACTAGCGCTCAGACCACCATTCATGGTCTAATGGATGGGGGGAGGGGGGAGGGAAGTTTTGGGCCCAAACGGGATTCGAACCACCGCACATTCCGACCCGGACTTTTCGCTTTGTAAGCAGGCGCGTTACCTCTAGACCACTGATCTACAGTGTTGTACATTGCGCTGGTGATCTGCTGGCCCGGGTTCGAATCTCGTCCAAGGGGACGTTAATTTTCTCTTGGATTTAACATCAGTGCCGACTCCACTCCCCCCAAATGTCCTTCGGATGAGACAGTAAACTTGGCCCCGTGTTCAAAAGTGCAAGGAACATCTTGCGCACAC
>JASPKP010004999.1:5000-15000 GCA_030674155.1 Stramonita haemastoma | reverse complement strand
AAATTTTGTGAAAAATGTGACGAAAATCAACAAATCCAAAACCCTTTGAAGATTTTGAAGAAACAAAAGAAAAACAAACAGCTTCAGAAATTTTCTGATCTGAGAAAAAAAAAGAAATCAAACCTCCCCACCCCACCCCCCCCCCCCCCCAAAAAAAAAAAAAGCTTCAGAAAAGTCAGAAGTCCTCTTAAAGTTAAATGAATGCTCCTCCTACACGTGGACAGAGCCAGACCAACTAGTAGGGAAAAAAACCCTCACTTGACTTGAAATGGACTAATGACTAGTGTGAAGGGTGTGTGGAGTTTAGAACCCCTGTGAGTATAGAGTGACAGAAGGCCTGGGAGAGGTGATAGGCATCTTAACTGCCTACCTCTGAATACAGGTACTGATTCCTTGATGTTTGGAGGGCGGAGTCCCAAAACACAGCAACACAAGGCTTGGGAAGAAAAGGAAAGAAAAAGAAAAGAAAATTGGCTATGTGCGTACTGGTCTCTTTGTTGGGGGAGATTAGTAGGGATGGTGACACGGGGCAAGAAGACAGACAGGCAGACAGGCATGCATGCATGCATGCATGCATGCATGCATGCATGCTGCATGCAGGCAGGCATGCAGGCAGGCAGGCAGGCAGGCAGGCAGGCAGGCAGGGAGCAGGCAGAAAATTAATGTGGATATTCAACAAGGTCGTCAGTGACAAAAAATGAAAAACGTTTCAACAAGGCTATTATTGTCTCTTGAAAAACAACAATAACTATAACAGCGGCAACAACAACAACAACACAACAACAGCGGCACAACAACAATAACAACGACGACGACGGCAACAACAACAACAACAACAACAACAACAACAACAACTCTCTCTCTCTCTCTCAAACTTTGGTGATGTGGTTCCTGGAATATTGAATAAGCTTATCCAACTGTGTATTCTTCATTTTGGATTTCTGCACCTTTGTGGAGGCTCAGGCATTGGCACAGAAGCAATATAGACGGAAGGATTAGGTTGTACAGATCTGAAATAGTGTGTCACAATGACTTTCAACGGAGTTGAGGGAAGAAAGAAGAAGAAGAAGAAGAGGCAAACGATTTGTTTTCCAGTTTTTCAAAATTTTATTTTCACAAGCACAACGCTTATCACATTGCCAAGCATAACTGAAATATTGTGTGATGTGAACTTTTTTTTTTTTTTTGGACAAATGCTTATCAGTTTACGGAACCTTGTCCTAGCCGATATTTCAAGTCATCAGCGGTAATATTTGGAATAAGCAAAGTTTCCATTCTGGAGATTGTTTCACTATAAGTATTTCTTTTGGTGTGTTACGCCATATTCAGCTAAGTATTGTTAAGCTGTGATTGTCAGTTTTTTTTCTGTGCTTCTGCAATAATCATCTCCCCCCCCCTGTGTTTCTGCAATAAACATCGCAACAGATTTAATCACAATGTCATCATTAGGTGACCTATCTGTCTATCTATCTATCTATCTATCTATCTATCTATCTATCTATCTATCTATCTAATCTATCTATCTATCTATTATATCTATCTATCTATCTATCTATCTATCTATCTATCTATCTATCTATCTATCTATCTATCTATCTATCTATTAGCATTTTACAACTATCCCTTGTCTGGCGTCCGTAGGGGCACCCATGGAAGACTTGACAACCAGTTTTCTCCATTTTGTGTTTTGTTCCTTTCTCAAAATTCTGAGTTCAAAGGCCTGTCCAATTCGCTGATGTGTACCCATCTCTTTCCGTTGATCTGCTTCTTCTTCTTCCTCTTTGGGACAGTGCCTTGCAGCATTGTTTTTGCTAGTCACAAGATCATGCCCGTGTGTAGGGGGGCATTAGATGAACCACACAGAAAAACATCTTGTCTTTTGACAGAACTCTAAAAGATTAACATGGTTTTGCGTTAGATGATAAATTCATCATCAAGACTTATGGGAGAGAGAGGAGAGAGAGAGAGAGAAGAGAGGAAAGAGGAGAGAGAGAAAAGAGAGAGAGAGAGAGAGAAGAGAGGAGAGAGAGAGAGAGGAGAGAGAGAGAGAGAGAGGGGCAGAAAGAGACAGAACAGACAGACGACAGACAGACAGAGAGAGAGAGAGAGAGAGAGAGAGAAGAGAGAGAGAGGAGAGAGAGAGGGGAGAGAGAGAGAGGAGAGAGAGAGAGAGAGAGACAGAGGACAGAGAGAGACAGAAGAGGAGAGAGAGACAGAGACAGGAGAGAGAGAGAGAGAGAGAGAGAGAGAAGAGAGGAGAGAGAGAGAGAGAGAGAAGAGAGAGAGAGAGAGAGAGAGAGGAGGGCATGCGTGCGTATGCATACGCACACGTGCGCGCACACACACACACAACCTGCTGTACGCGATCTTGTACGATTTCTTTTTCATGCGCGTGCACATACATACATCCATCCGCACGTGTCCTCCTTCAGACTACACGCGCCAGTGCCTGTGTGCGTCCACGTGACTTTTTTTTTTCTTTTTTTTTCAAGCGCTTGACCTAGAGGCAGAACCCTCGACATTTCGTTTCATTCTGGTGTTAAGACTGGTCCCCCCTTGAACACCCCCTTATTATGTCCCCTGCCTAAACGCTGCTAAAACATTTTCCACTTTGTTCATTTTTCTGTCGACTGTCATCTAGCCCCCCACCCCCCTACACCCCCGCCCCCTTTTCTTTCCTTTTCCTCCTCCCTTCCTTCTTCTCCCCCACCCATACCCCCTTTTTTTTCTTCTTCTCTTTCTAGTGTAAATCAAACACAAGAGACTCTACTCTCCCATGCCCTGAAGGTAGGACCGGGCAAATGGCATCAAGACGATTTTCTTGATAGACCTTTTCCTCAAAAAAAGACTTGTCGTGGAAAGGTAGGGGGAGGAGGAGAAAGGACTAGAGGGGGTTCTGTGAAAGTGTCCGCTCGCTCCCTCCCGAAAGAAATTGGCCCGCCTCTCAGACATTGTCTAAAGCGCCGGAAATAATTAACAATGATTTTCTTGCCTCTCTCTCCATTTTTTTCATGTTTTTCTTCTTGATCTTGTTTTTCACTTCGTTGTCGTTGTTGTGTTTTTTTTTGTCTGGTTCTTTTCTCTTCTCTTGAACATCTGTCTTTTTTGTTATTTTTGGTGCTAGGAAATGATAGAGAGTAAGGCTCTACCGTTTACATTTTGCTCGTGTTTTTTTTTTTCTTTTTCCTAGAGTTGATTTTTTTTTTTTGTGTTCTTAAGCGTTTCTTCTTCAGTGTGTTGTTTTGCCCGGCAAAATCCTTTTCACGAAGAGAGAGAGAGAGAGAGAGAGAGAGAGAGAGGAGAGAGAGAAAAGAGAGAGAGAGAGAGGGTCACACACACACACACACACACACACACACACACACACACACACACACACACACACACACACACAGACACACACACACACACACACACACACACACACACACACACACACACCATGCACCCATGCATGCATGAATACTCACAGTATCCATTTGCAAAAGGCAAGTTTATTTTTTCCAATGATGGATTCACTGGCAATCAAAACAAAGACCAATCGTACTCTTCCGACACCTTCTGTTGTTGTTGCTGTTTCTGTTCTACAACTTTGGGGGGAGGGGGGGAGGTTTCCAGCTTTCGAACCAAGAACGTGACCATTCCTTTCAAGTCTGGCTGTCTTAGTACGCAGCGTCTGCTCAGATCTTCTCTCATTTCAGAGCTCATCGCGTCTTCACTTGCAAAAGAGTGCTGGTCAAGGGGAAGACAAATCAAGCATGACGAATGATTTTCCTTGCCTAGCCCTTTTCCCTCAAATCATAGAGGAGTCTTTGGGGGCTGGCAATGCTCTGAATTTATTCAAACAGTGTGTTGTCAGCATGATGAATCTGGAGGACGGAGCCCATCCTTCTTCAGGTAGCAGGTGCATGCAAGACTGCGCTAATGCCATCCATCCCATCGGCCATTGTGATGGCGGAGACCCTGAAGAAAAGTGTTACAGACAGAAAGGTGCTGAATGATATGGCAAAGGCACGCTGGCTAAAGCATTTTGTATTCATAACAGGTATTCACAGAGAGATGGGAATTGGAGCTCAAACGAAGTTGTGATGCAGCCACATAACTATGGTTGAATCATATCAGTGCTGGTCTGTGGAGATATATACCTATGTTTGAGTTAGAACTTTGAGATAATATGTTTGCACTCAATACATATTGTGCTTGTTTTAAAATTTTTTTAAAAATTAATTTATTTATTTATCCTTTTATATCGAGGATAATAGAATACGCACTCGTGCTTTTTTCATCCAGTCCCCGGTGTGTATGCAGTTGTGTAAATATTGTCATATGTTCTCACCGGCACACAATGGCCTACTCTTACGAAAAGCGGAGCAGGAATTTTTAACGTGTGCGCAAGATGTTCTGCTTGCGTTCGCACACGGGGGCCTCGGTTTTCAGTCTCATCCGAAAGACGTTTTGGGGAGAGTGGAGCCAGCACTGACGTTAACTCCAGGAGAAAAATCCCCTCGACCGGGAATCGAACTCGGGTCGTCAAATTGCCAGCGCAATGTTCTGACCACTAGGCTATCCCGTCTCCCCGATAGTCGGTTAGAGCTCTGAGGTTTACCGGTGGTGAAATTTTGGGTATGCGATTTGGTTTTTAATCTCTCATTTAGATCGCTGCATTCCGACTTCGGGGATTGATAGCGATTGAAGGTCGCTGGTTTGAGCATCTGCTGAGGTACACCTGTTTGGGGGAGGGGTGGGGGACCTTCCCTTTGAATTAACTAACACTGGCACTGACCCCCACTACCCCGTAAGTCCCGCCCATGAGACTCAGATAAGTTAGTCTGCAAACATAAGAAATCTAGACAACAGCAAGAATACAGTCATTACCTTTCAATATCCTTTCTTTTAAAACGCAAAAAACAACAACAAACTCTCCGAACTGTTCAAAATTAACGACATAATGGTTAAAACGAATAGACGCTGCCATATTGTGCAAGCGAGGTTGTAAGTGTACATTCTCAGAAGAAGAAAAAAGGAGAGGGGAAAAAAAAAAAGACAAATGTAATGTTAGTTTCATCTACTGGCTTTCAGTTCTTTTAGAAATAGGAAAAAAAATAGGGTCGTCCGTCTTTGTCTTCATCTGTACAGAGAGAGAGAGAGAGAGAGAGAGAGAGAGAGGAGAGAGGAGAGAGAGAGAGGAGAGGAGAGAGGAAGAGGAGAGGATGAGAGAGAGAGAGAGAGAGGGGAGAGAGAGAGAGAGAGAGAAAGAGAGGGGGGGGGGGCTCAAAGATTTAGAGGCCTTAAAAAATAAAACAAACAAGAGAGACGAATAGGAATGTAAGAGGAGGGGAAGACAGAAGAAAAAAAGGACGGGAGGAGAGGGGAGAGAGAAGAAACATAAAAAGAACGAAAGTGATGAGAAGAGATGAGGGGGAAGGATCCAGAGAAGAGGAGAGGAGAGAGGAGAGAGAGAGAGAGAAAAGAGGAGGGGGGAGAGGAAGAGACTAGAGAAAGGAACAGAAAAGCATGAAAAAGAGAACAGAGAAAGAGAAGCAGAGAAGCAGAGACAGGAGAGGAGAGACGAGAGACAGAGAGAGGAGAGAGGGAGAGAGAGGGGAGAGAGAAGTGAGAGAGAGAGAGAGAGGGAGTGATTGGAACGAGAGAGGGAGAAGTACGAGCAGGGATGAGGCATGGTTAGAAGAGGAGCGTGTGAGATTGTCACGAAGTAGGCGTGGCGGTGGGAAGGATGAGAATATTTGACGAGGAAGAGAGTGGGATGACAGAGGGGATGGATGGAGAGAAAGGAGAAGACAAGATGAGAGGGGACAGAGAGAAGCAGAGTAGACAGAGGACAGAGTAGACAGAGGACAGAGAGACAGAGAGAGACAGAGACGAGGAACAGAGACAGAGAGACAGAGACAGAGAGGGAGAGACAGTGAGAGAGGAGAAGAGAGTGTGTGTGTTGTGTGTAATTTTCAATGCGTGGCAAATAGTACTGCAGATGCGTGCATGGTTATGAAACACGTGTGGATGTGTTCACGAGGTAGGCCATGTGTGCGGTGGGAAGATGACAATATTTACACAACTGCATACACAGGGGCTGGATGAAAAAAACACTGAGTGTTTTCCCATTACCTCGTATAAAGAATAAAAACAACAACAACAAAAAACACTAGATAGTGTGTGTCAAAGAAACAAGAGTTACAGGGAGAGACAGACAGAGAGAAGAGGCAGACAAATAGACAGATAAACAGTCTTTTAGACGAAAGACAGACAGACAAAACAGACACAGGCATTGACACAGATACACACGCGGTGAACACATGCACACAAAATGTGAATATTGGAACAGTTATGAATGTGCTGTTTGCACAGGGGACGCAGTGCACTGCTTATGTATGGTGCTGTAAGCTTTGTGATGACAGTGGCTTTTAAAAAAATTCTCCTTTGATGTTTGATATTTTCCCCCCGTAACTTCTTCTTCTATCCCGTAGTCTATTTAGACCGTAGGGGACGCCACTGAAGACCTCGTAACCAGCTTTCTCCATTTCCCTCTGTCCTCGACCTTTCTCAGGGTGTCACTCAGCCTGAGGCCCGTCCACTCTTGGATGTTGTCCTCCCATCTCTTTCTCTGCCTGCCTCTCCTTCTCCCGCCTTGCACAGTTCCCTGCAGAAAACATCTTGGCAAGCCCTGTTGATCTTGCGACGTGCCCATACCACTTCAGTTTGCGTTTTTTGACTGTGGTCAGGAGATTTTCAAAGAACATCTCGCTCAGCTCAAAGATCAGGCTGATGCGCACTCTGGTATCTCAAATATTCCTGTATGCTTGTGAGTCATGGACCCTCACAGCGGATCTGGAGAGGAGAATACAGGCCACAGAGATGAGATGCTTTCGCAGACTCCTTGGCATCTCTTACAAAGACCACATTAATGACAAGGAAGTAAGAATCAGAATCGGTCAAGCCATCGGGCCCCGTAACTTACTGGATTAATGAAGTATTCAAATTCGTATTCGTACACAACACACACACGCGCGCGCGCACGCACATACATACACACACACATGCACACACACACAAACACACGCACACACACATAATTATACACAAATGCGCACACACCATACACACACACACACTACTCTCTCTCTCTCAAAGACACACACATGCGCGCGTACACACGCACACACACACACACACAACCAGCATTCGTTCGTTACAGACATTAATCAAGACAAAAAGAAAAAGAAAGTCTAAAAGTGAAAGGAAAAACATCGAGGAACACACACACAGAGCATGCACACACAACATCTAGCCAAGAGAGAGAAAAGCAGTGCGTGCGTGGGGGCGTGCGTTGGTGCGTATGTGTGTTGTGTGTTGTGTGTGTGTGGGGTGTGTGTGTGAGTGAGAGAGAGAGAGAGGAGAGAGAGAGAGAGAGAGAGAGAGAGAGAGGAGAGAGAGACAGACAGACAGAAGACAGGACAGACAGACAGACAGAAGAACAGGACAGACAACATACGAGACAGACAGATAGAAGGAGGCAGAGACAGACACACATACAGAGACAGAGAGAGGAGAAGGGGGAGGAGAGAGGAGGAGAGAGGAGAGAGAGAGAGGACGAGAGAGGAGAGAGACGAGGAGGACAGAGAGAGGGAGCAGGGAGAAGAGAGAGACGGAGGAGAGAGAGAGGGAGACAGAGAAAGAGACAGAGACAGAGAGACAGAGAGAGACAGAGAGAGACAGAGAAGACAGAAGAGAGAGAGAGAGACAGACAGACAGAAGAAGAGAGACAGAGAGAGGAAGGGAAGAGCACACAGACAGACAGAGGACAGAGACAGACAGGACAGAGGAGAGTGAGGGACGGAGGGAGCGAGGAGGAAGAGGAGGAGAGGGGAGGGAGAGAGAGAGAGTGAGAGAAGAGAGAGTAATAGAGGGGGAGTGAGAGAGAGAGACGAGTTAGGATGAGAGAGAGAAGGAGAGGAAGAGATGAGAAGAGGAGAGAGAGGACAGAGAGGAGAGAGAGAGAGGAAGAGGATGAGAGAGAGAGGAGAGAGAGGAGAGAACAGACAGACAGACAGACAGACAGATAGAGACAGAAACAGAAACATAGACAGACAGACAGACAGACAAAGACAGACAGATGGACAGACAGACAGACAGACAGAAGATGGAACGGGCGATGAGACAGACAGACAGACAGACAGAAGATGGAACAGACAGACAGACAGACAGACGGAGAGACAGACAGACAGACCTGTTGTGTAAATCATGGTCACCGGCAGCAGCTGTAATCCCGCCGCCGAAATGCTCCGGCACCGAGTTGCCAGGTAACTAGCCTCGTTACCCTAGCACTGCCCCCCTCCTTTCTTTCTTTTTTTCTCCCCCCTCACCCCCCTCCCACCACCACTCCCTCTCCCTCCTCCTCCTCTTTGACTCCATTCACCTTCATTCAACTCAACACACACACACACACACACTCTCACACACTCATCACTACTCCTACTGGAGGTAAAAAAGAGAAAAAAAAGAAAAGCTTTTTACCTCTGAACTCTCCCGAGGAGAAGTGAGGAAAAGAAAGCCTATTGCAGCAAGCTAGCATCTAGCAGCTACTAGCATCTAGCAAGCTCGAGGCAGCAGCACCAGCAGCAGCAGCAGTAGCAGTAGCAGCAGCTTCGTTTATGGTGTGATTTATTAGGGCCCATGTTGTGCCATTACCCAATGTCTGAGTGAAAAAGTAAGTTAATATCGGACATGCTTTGCAGGCGAGCACCTCGCCAGGGCCCTGTTGTCGTTGTCAGTGGCCTGGCCGGGGGGGGATGTTTTACGAGGTCCTTACGTCACTGGCTTGAAACTGTTCTGTTCAAAGACTAGGCATGGGATAGGGTGGGAGGTAATGATGAGGAGGAGGAGGAAAGAGGAGGAGGAGGAGGAGGTGGAGGAGGAGGAGGAAGAGGAGGAGGAGGAGAAGGAGGAAGAGGAGGAGAAGGAGGAAGAGGAGGTTGTCTTCTCTCTCTTTTTTTTTTCTCTCACCTACTAGGTTGGTTTGGGGTGACAGTCATCAGTCTCTGTGTCCGTTATGTATGTTTTTGTTCTTGTCAGTGGTAGTGAAAAAGACACTGGAGATGTTTTAGTTTTATGAATCTTAGTGTAGGGGTTTTTTTTTTGTTTGTGTTTTTTTTGGTAAAGTGTGCATCATGGTGATTTTAAAAGAAAGTTGAGTGTGTGTGTGTGTGTGTGTGGTGTGTGTGTGTGGTGTGTGTGTGTGTGTGTGTGTGTGTGTGTGTGTGTGTGTGTGTGTGTGTGTGTGTGTGTGTGTGTGTACGCGCGCGCGAGCACACGTGCGTATGTGTGTGTGTGTGCGCGTGGGCGTTACGTGCATGCATGTGTGCGTAACTATATGCATGGTTGTGTGTGCATTTCACTATTGAAGCTTGTGTGCGTGTATGTGTGTGTGTGTGTGTGTGGGTGTGTGAGAGAGAGAGGAGGAGAGAAGGGAGGAGAGAGTGAGAGGAGAGAGAGAGAGAGAGAGAGAGAGGATAGAGGGGAAGGATGAGAGAGAGAGAGAGGAGAGAGGAGGAGAGAGAGAGATGGGATGGAAAAGACACTGTACAAAATAAAATGCATTGCTTAAACAACCTGTGTCTTAGATCACCAATTTATGACCAGCTGACCTCTTGCCCCAAAGCATAATGTGTGTATGTATCCCACTCCTCTCTAGGCAAATAAAGAAAAGAAAGATAGTCATTTTTTATGGGTACCAATAAAGATGTACACTACACTTTCTTCTCTGTTGTTGTTTATGTTGTTTTGCTTTGTTTCTTTTTGTTGCAGATTTGTAGCTAAAATCCAACTGTATTTTTTCGGTTAACAACAACAACAGAGCTAAGTATCCCCCTCCCTATATAAACAAGGGAATAATCAGAAACGTGTACCCTGTGTAATGCTAAGATAGGCCCCCCTGTTTATCATGGAAGTATATTTAAATTAGTTCAGGTTCGTTGAAGTACCAGAC
>JASPKP010004999.1:0-2500 GCA_030674155.1 Stramonita haemastoma | reverse complement strand
TCAGTTGAATTCTAATGTGAGATTTTGACATGATTTATGTTTACTTTATGCTTTTATGGTCTGCTGTTTTATAATTTGAATTTTGGGATATATTGTTTGTTATATGCTTTGTTTACGTTTTAATAGTCTGTGTTTTCATTAGCTGAATTTAGACACGAGGTTATTGTTGTTTACGTTTGAATAGTCTGCAGTTCTATTACTTGAATTTTAATATATGGTACTCTTTTTACTGTTTTCGTGTTTGATAACATGTCGTTTCCGTTGCGATTTCTAATTTAATCTTGGCTAAAATTTAAATTGCTGAGGTTTTTTAATTGCCTGTTGTTCCTTTAGCTGACTGTTCAGAGTAGGTCTGGGGGACTTGCTAGTGACTCTAAACAGTCCCCTGCTGTATGGCCAATGGGGGACGGGTTTGCAAACTGCCCTCTAAAGGTAGACAGTATACGGGGGACCAAAAAAAAAGGGATGAGTAGCTACATGACGGTATTTTAAAGTGACAGTGACATTTAGTGCCCGGGTCAGAGTTAAGCAAGGGTTTGGCTATGGGCGGAAAGATTTACCTGTTAGCACACCTTTGGGTATAAAAAAAACAAAAGGCACAGGTGTGGGGTAGGTGATGACATAAAAGGGGATCCACGTGTTGAGACGTCCTGAGCTGAGTGAAAGTCATGCATTTTAATTTCTGTTGGGAAAGGTTGACACTTACTAAGTTTATTCCCGTCATTTCCTCAACTTCATTGAAGTGAAGACGTGAGAAGTCTTAGGAAAGCATGTTATTTTTGTTGTTGAAAATTTCAATCGATTTTTAAGTTAGAAAACATGAATAGTATACATAGGCTACACACCCTATTGGGGAGCAATAACAAGCTAATAGATGACGGCATGCTCTGCACAATTTAAATTTTATTTGATCCATTTCGTTTGGCAGCATGGTTTAAAGCAAGGTGTTCAAAAATGCACGCAGTGAAGCGGTTTTTAACGCACGCTGAACCCGTGATGTTTGGGGTTCCAATCTCTGCTGGGGCCTGGGGTGAGTTGGGGGACAGCAGAGGGAAAGATCCCAAAGGGTGGGACTTTTTTTGGCCTTGTGAAGTTTAAGGTCTTGCCCAGATGAATAGAATCATCTGTGCCTAAGTCCTGTTTGTTCATTTTTAATCCTTGTGCAAGTTCAGTGGTTGTGAATTTGAAAAGAAAACCTATTATTGTGTATTATTAAGTACGCCTAGTAATTTCTTGTTAATTTCTCAAATTCTTGTTTTTTGTTTTGCTAACCTTGTTAATTTGTTCATTATACAACTGTGAAAGGTTTTGGGAACCCTTAGCATTCATACACAAAATTCGGTGAATAGCATTGCTATTGTGTGCAATTCCCCGTTCACCTTTAATGTAATGCATATCTATTACTCTATTACAAGTCCATGCTGTCTATATTAAGCCTCTAATGATTATGACCTTTAGGCAATACGTGAAAGGTCACCTTCTGATTGAGACCCTAACAGGGTGTAAGATTTGAGCAGGGAAAATTTGTTGCTCATTTCTTGAAAATTGAGAGTGGTATACCCATCAAAGTTTTCAATACACAAAAACATGCACTGTCTCTGAACATTTTTGTTTTGATAAATTTTTGGTCAACATCTCTGTGACTCTAAGCCACGTGGCATCAACATCTACTGCTGACACTTTAAAGCATAGTTTAGTTCTTCAGAGGAGGAAAAAGAATACGCGTTGTTTTGGGTCCGCTAGGCCGAAATCTGGCCAACTATGGCCAGCTGTGACAACCGTCCTGATTTAGCACAGTCAAGTCAGATTGTTTGTACTGTATGCAATGATTGCAGCATAAAGCCTGTTTTGATATGATGGTATTTCAGTGTTTCTGATTTCTGTTGGGAAAAGAAGACACTTATCAATCAGTGGTCTTTTAGAAATCGGGGTTTAAAACTTGAGATGTTGATTTGCACATAATTATCTCTTCTGATTTGTTGTGGTTTTCAACAAGATGCCACCATCCTGAAATGGCCTCCGTTGTTATGTTTTGGGAACAAAAAGCCTAAACATTCAATGCAGTAATTGAAGTAATTTTGTTGTTTTTTGTACCTCACCACAGCTTGTGTTTTAAAGTTGGGTTTTTTTTGTTGTTTTTTTGGTCTTGCTGTGTTGAGTATAAACAAAATCAATCTTTTAATGTGGCACGGCAAAGGCCTGAACATATAGAGTCGTTTCCTGCAGATGCCCGTTTTGATATAAAAAAAGTCAGATTTCTGTCAGTGACCACTTCCGGCACAATTTTATTTTGATCTCTGCTGTCAAGTTTTTTTGGGACCGCAACATTAGGAAAATGAAACTGATGAAGGAAACAGACACCGGCATGGCGACGATAGTTGTGTGCGCGGAAAAAAACGCAGCCCTGTTACAAAACCCTTCCTTGTTTTCAAACGGACGGCGAGTAATCTGTTACAAATTAATCAAAATCTTTTAAAACAGTAAAAAGGGAAAACAGCCA
>JASPKP010004998.1:10000-16641 GCA_030674155.1 Stramonita haemastoma | reverse complement strand
TTTTTTTGTGTGTTTTGGTGGGGTGTGTAATTCCAAACTGTTTGTACCTGTTCCAAAGTGTCTGTTTAGTCTTTTAAAAAAATACAACATAGTTTATTATTCCTCGAAAATACAACAAAGGTTTTATCGCCCCTTTGGATCGAAAGTTTGTGAAATCGTGGCGAAAAATTTTCATGGAAAACTTAGAACATAGTTCTTCACAATATCTACCAGACAGTGGCATTTCAGTCAATCAAAGTGATAATTTCGTAGGTCATAAACAAATAAAACAGTTTTCTCCCTCAGAAATACTGTGAGGCACCCTCCTTTTGACTAGAAATTTCCAATGATACTGGCCAGCTACAAATGTTTTAGCTGCTTGGAAGATTTCTTGATCATCATCGCAGATGCCTTCCTGTGACCTAGATCACTTACTGTCGCCTAAAAGTCGGTTTTAAAAAGTTAGAAAGCCTTCAAAATCATTTTCCGAGTCAGATTCGATGGATATTTCCTAATAAAAAAAAAAAATTGATTAAAATCGGTGTTCGCCATTTTCGGGTTTTGAACAAATCCTAAAAAATATTTTGCTTTTCTAAAGTTTGCTTTTTGCGTGTTTTTTTAAAAGAAAATGCAAATGGCGGACAGTACAAAAACCTTTTATCCTCGTTTTGAATCGAAAGAGTATGTTGCCATGATAAGTAATGGAAAGGGTGCTAATGGGCCATGAAATTTGAATACCCAAATGTTTGGCAACACGATGTGCCTGCAGGTGCAAGGGAAAAAATTCAGTTTCGGCAACACGATCACCTACAGAGTGCAAAAAATGCACCTACAAGAGTGCAAAATTTTTACCACCTAAAATGCTCTGGTAAAATTTGCTCATTAATTTTTTTTTTCCCCAGCCATACATACTGGGGTTTTTTTGTGTTGTTGCTGTTTTTGAAATATATCGAAATATTTCACTCTTTCTCAAGAGAAAATGTTGGAATAGAATTGTAAATTTACTTATGTTTTTTTTTTTCCTAAATGTATTTACCCCAACTTTGTGTGTTTGCAGTCCTTGTTGACGACCTTCCGCCGTCGCCACATGGAGAAGATCACTCTGAAGTTCATCGACACCTCCAGCAAATGGGGCCATGGCCGCTTCCAGACGCACAGAGGAGAAGCACAACTTCATGGGGCCCCTCAAGAAGGAGCTCCAGCAGCGTGAACACGAGACAGCGGCCTAAAAAGACTGAACATCTGCTGCTGTTGATACACTTTGATGTGTGAATAAAAATTCACTGGAATATTTTGTGTTCTGTGTTGACGGTCCCTGTATGGACATCTGGCATGTCTGCGTTTTGTGAGGTTTCTGACTTGTCTTTTCGCATTTGAATGTGTGTGGTTTAGTGTTATATGTTTGTGTTATGTGGTTTGATGTGTGGTGTGGATAGTCCCTGCCCCTCTCCATTCTCTATTTTTTTCCCTGCCAGCACTGCAATTATCCAATGAGTGGATATTTGATGCACCCTTAAAAAAATCCATTCATTTTGGAAATTTGAATTTTTACTCCTTCCAGCGATTACATGCTCTACACACTACCAATTTATATTGTCTTGAGATGGAAAACAAGAGGGTGTTATGGTGGTTTCTGCAAGTTCCATTCTAGGAAATAAATACTAGGTGTTCACGAGATTGAATACTTTGTCCAGTGATGATAAAAAATGCAAGCATTCATATTGAGGTGTGTGAACAGGAGACTTGATAAATAAAAAATGTCGGAACATGACAAATTGAGTACAATATAAACTCAAGCAAGTTGATGTCAAATTAGTCGTCCTATCTCATTATCTCAAAATGAGAAATTCTGGGTGCCAAAATAAAACTGCAAAGAAAAAACAGTTGCGAACCCCCACCCCCCAAATTCTGAAAGAACTGTTTTATGACTGCAAGAGAATCTAGAAGTGGACTTCCTTTCAGTCTCACAAGAAAACCTGTGCCATGTATGAGTACATCATTCAAAACCTTGCATGGAGTCTGGTACACTTGTTACTAGGGGTGCAAAGTGCTGTAGAAGTCCTGGAAAAATAGGGAATCCTTTCCCAGACCTGGAATAATTCAAGGTTTGACCAGTCACCTACAGGTTCTGGAAAAGTTCTAGAATTAATAAGGTATCTGACTAATGCAAGAGCAAGTTCACACTATCATTTTTTTTTTTTAATTGTAGACTAATTCAGCAGATCAGTTATCTCCCTTCGAATGTCTGCTCAGTGCTGAGAATTTTTTTTTTTTCTTTAACTTCCCTTCAGCAGTAGCAGTGAGTGTCTGTGACTTGATTCTCAGCAATGAAAAGGGTTGACAAGTTTTAATCAGAAGTTGGCTGATTAAACCGTATCAAACAATGGGCGCAGAATGAGCTTATGAATTTGCAATTCAAGCAAAATGTTGGGGTACCCAGCAATTGAACATTATCTCAGGAGAAGATAGATGGGAAGGAGGAAATGCATGTAGCTTACTGAGATTGATGGAAAAAAAAATTGTCATGGCCAGTCTTGTCAGATGAGAATTTTCAAATCTTGAGCCTCGCCAAAATAATGTGGAATGCAACAGTTAATGATAAAGCACTTGCCTACACAAGCTACAGCTTGTTAATACAGGGGGCATGCTACTTGGATAAAGCTTTCAATCTCCATTCATTCTTTTAATGGCACAGACCACTAACTTTGTTCCATGTGTGGCTGGTCTGAAAAAAACATTTGAGGTCTGGAAAATTTCTGGAATTTTGTTGGGTTGAGCTTGTAATAGCGGCAAGCCCCGATTTACTTTCAATGCAATTTTGCATGTGCGGACAAGGACAAACACATGCGCACAAACCATCTTAAAAATTGACACCTAATCATTATAGTAAGAGCATCAGCCTTTTCAATGCTGTATGCCACACTAGTATAGGATTAACAAAAATGTGTTTTAGAATGGAAGCCCTCAATGCCTTGTTACAGTTGTAGATCATCAAATTAACACATTTTGAAAACTTGGTCATTATCCACACACACATCTGAAGTTCTGGCAGTCCTGAGACATTTTTTGCTTGCAGTCTTTGAATGTATGGAATCGACTTAATAAAGAGTCTGGTGATGAAAATCCAAGAACACTAACCAGTAGCCTGTCGATCCCCTGCAGCACTTCTCCCAAGACTTATTCAGACCTTTCCAACACACCAAAACTTGAGGCCGATATCTGGCCTACTGACCTGCCTATGAGGGGCAAGCTCTTGAGATGTCAGGGCCTCTGGAGTTGCTCTCTGAGGTTTGATGACAAAATAAAACGATGAAAATGGGGAGAAACTGGAAGTTAATAAAAAAAATTGATAACACTTTGAAGGCGCAGCAGTATCTTCTACTAGTGTAGACCTACTCATAGATGGAGTTGTCTTTTCTTGAGCAAGTAAATGCTGAAAACGTATGTTCATTTCTCTGTCTTTGAAGTGGGGGGGGGGGGGGGGGGGGGGGGGGGGGGGGGGGGGGGGGGGGGGGGGGGGGGGGGGGGGGGGGGGGGGGGGGTAGGGGGGGGGGGGGGGGGGGGGGGGGGGGGGGGGGGGGGAGGGGGGGGGTATTAGTTGGCATTATAAGCACTTGCAACTTGGTTAGAGCATAGCACGTTGTTATTTGGGAGCCCGAGTTTGAGACAACCGTTCCAGGGGTTTTTACCTGTGGGTTAATTAACATCAGCACTTTCTCCATTCCCCTGAAAGTCCTTTGGATGAGAAATGATGAAGTCCCGTGGGGAAGACAGCAAAAACATCTCCCGCATGTGTATTGTTTAAAACTTGTTTTGTCATTTGGAAGATTAAGTTATTCATGCTCGTGAGAATGGATGTTACCTAAAACAAAAACCATCAAAAAATACAAAACATGCATACTGGGAGTGTTCAGACACTCTCAATGTCAGAATGCAGTTACCTTCAAGGTGGGCCAAAAATCAATGGTCCCAGATGCAAAAATCTGACTTTGGTAATCCTCAGAGCATTAGCCGAGGAATGGGGAAGAAATGGGGAGTATGGTGGCATGCACCCGTCAAAAAACAAAACAAAACCCAAACCCAAAAAGTTTTCAAGCTCAACTTCCATCTAGACAGACTTATGCCCATACTAGACCATGGACAGTTTGTGTGTGTGTGGTGTGTGTGTAGAAAAACGACGTTTAAAAAAACAAAAACAAACCCAGACACTGGCAATCTGGTTGCCCTTTCTCATTGACGTGTCAGTCATCAGTGACGTGTCAGTCACTATCTAATCTCCCCCCCCCCCCCCCCCACACACAACCCCCTCCCAAATAAAAGAAAATAACAAATAAGCTAACCCCCAGTAAAATACCCCTCCCTCACACACACACACACACACACACACAAAACAAAACCCCAAACCCACAAGTTTATTAACTTACTCAATACTGCCAGCTAGGCTGGGTGAAGTGTCATAGCCACACGTGCAGTGGTGAACTCAGTAGGCTTACAGCAATAGAATTAATACATATATATATACACATGAAATTGAACCACATATAAACGTCCTTTGTAAGTAAACCATGATCAAATTCATGCCGCTAAAATTACCCGCAGGTTTTGTAATAATGGACATCTGGGGAATCGCCGAGAGAGCACGAAAGTCACAGTGTTTTAAAAGAGTCTAGGTCGTGAAATGACACTAACAAAGTATCATAAGTTATAATATGTAAGTGTTGTAGTAATTGGGCAGGACTAACTGATGATTGTTCTACTGTCAGCTAGCCCAACGAACGTGAGGTGGGTGGTTAGGTGCCAGTGTTGTGTGTGTGTGTGTGTGTGTGTGTGTGTGTGCAGCACTCAAATTGTATTAAGAAAAAGCCGATGTTAAAAGTTTTTTTTTATATGCTTGCAATTTTTGGTTTTGTTTTCTTGTTTGTTTTTCTATTGTTACTCCTTTTATGCTGAACACTTGTTTTTTCTGTTTCCGTTGGCACTTATAATATCTTGAAGTAAGTTTCTGTTAGGTTTGTTCTCTTGGTAAATGTGTTAGTAATCATCCATACCCTAAATTGGGTTGAAGGAAATTAAATCTTGAATATGGTGTCTTTCTTTGATTGTCAAGAGAAGAATAATCCGGCTATTATCATAATAAAACAAAAACAAAACAAAACCCACAAAAATAGAGCACAACAATAACAACAACCCCTCCCCCTCCGCCAAAAAAACACAAGTAAAAGGTTAAAAAAAAAAAAAAAAGGATAAAGGAGTCCCATAACCGACGCAGTCGCTGGGAAGCAATATAATGTCAGTCTCTGAGGTGCCAGCATATTGAGAGCGGCGCCCATCTCATCTCTCTCGCTGCTTTACCTTCCCTGACCCTAAAGAGGACAGGTACCCATTTACAGCTGCATGAACTGGGGGAACTGTACTGAAGCCAAGGTGCGCAACTGTTCACCTATTCATTTGGTAACCACTCTCGATGCTGCTTAACCTTAGCCTGTGGAAAGCGAGTGCTACTGACCACTAAACTATCCCGTCCCCCAAAACAAAACAAACAAATACCACCCGAAAACCAAAAACTGAGAAAAGCCAGCTGTTTTCAGAATCATCGTATAAAGCCATTTATTTTAAATATAGCTCTTGGCTCCATTGGTCAAGAATGAAATAAAAATTCATATCAAAAGAGATAGATTTATGTTAGTTCTTCACCCAAATGCAATTTTTAAAAAATCACTTTGTTTCACGCGAGAATAGGGTACATTACGTTGTTTATTATTATTATTATTATTATTATTATTATTATTATTATTATTATTATTATTATTATTATTATTATTATTGTTGTTATTATTATTATTATTATTATTATTATTATTATTATTATTATTATTATTATTATTATTATTATTTATTTTATTTTATTTTATTTTCATTTTTTTAATTACTGTAGATCAAAGTTGATCATTTCACAATGACCCCCACCCCACAAAACTTCAAAGCAAACAAACACCCTACCCCCACCCCCACCCCCAAAAATACACAAAAACAAAAGCAAAGCCTAACTAACAACCAACCAAACAAAAGAAAACAAAACAAACAAACAACAACAAACCCTAAATAAAAACACAAAAATCATCCCTCCCCCCCAAAAAACCCCAACAACAACAACAACAACAACAAAACCAGCAACAAACAAACAAAAAACAAAACCCAACCAATGGATTATTATTCTCTCAACATCTATCAACAACGGATTCTTGGTCACTGTAATTACAATTACTAGTATGAAATAGATCTACACAGTCATTTTGAAAAGTGAACGAACCTTGTGCACACCACAGCAGCCATAATGGGTGCAGTGCCAAACTACTCTTTACTGGACAGAAAATGACCTGCCATCAGGGCAAAAATTGGTGCTGGGGTTAGCCCAGTGTTTTGGTGGGTGTTGAACTCCTGACTTCGTGGTAGCAAAGGGTATGGGGTTTGGATCTCCGCTGACCGAGATGTCTGGTTTTTGGGGGCGGAGGGTTTGGGTGTGTGTTTTTTTCCCCGGGCCAAAATGCCAGCCTAAGGTTTATGCCAGCTCCACTTGCCTGAAATGAAAGATCATTGGATGAGACTGTGTTTAGTCTGCCATGTTCGACGATGACCTCCAAAAACAGCAAAGGAGGCAGCTG
>JASPKP010004997.1:0-16642 GCA_030674155.1 Stramonita haemastoma | reverse complement strand
TTCCCCCCGGGGAGAGGCCGCGTGGGCCACAAGGCGGCACCCCCCCATTTTTTTTTCCCAAACATGCAACTGAAATTTGTTTCCCAAATAAAAAATGGATTTTTTTCAAAACAGAATTTTCCCCACCCCGGGGGGGGTTTCTTTTACTTCGCTAAATAGTGTTTTTGTAAACCCAGGGGACCTCGGTTTATCGTCTCTTTCCCGAAAGACTGGGTCACCCACTCAGGGTCTACTGGATGGGGAACAAGTTTTGATCCAAAACGGGGTACGAACCGCACACTATCTACTTAAATACCTATTTACTTATCTATCCCTTGGTCTGGTGACCAATCCTTTGTTACACCTTCTCGAAATGCGTCTTATTCTTGGGGGGGGGGGGGGGAGGGGGATATGCGCGCGCATGTGTGCACACTTTTGTGTTTTTGTGTGTGTGTGGTTATTTTTACATACTTTATTAGCATCGTTGATATGGGTGGCGCCAGTCTTGTGGCGACACCACAGCTCCAAAGAGGGGAGCCTGTCTTGAATATAGCAAATGTAACAGAACAAAAAATGGTACAGTGAACGTAACACTACACAAACGCATGCACGCATGCACGCGCGCATACACACCACCAAGAATATGATGCCCCACAGCACAGTGCAGGGCTGCTGCAACATGCAAACACACAGGAAAACGTGCACACAAACATAAGCGCGCCCTCGAACGCGCGCATACCCCCCAAAAAAAACAACAACAACAAAAAACACAACCAAAATACAATAAAACAAAACAACACACACACACACACACACACACACACACACACACACACACACACACACACACACAACAACACACACAGGGCGCATTTCCAGAAGATGTGACAAAGGGCCAGTTTGAGTCCAGTACTACACCCACTTTTGCACAGCAACAGCGCCCACGGCACCAAGAGAGTGTTTTACTGTGTGTATACACACTTTACTAGCAGCTTTGATGTGGGTGGCTGGTTCTTGTGGTAACACAACAACCCTGAAGAGGGCAGCCTGGCTATAGCAAGTGTGTCAGAACGAAAACTGGTACAGCAATACACACAGCCCACAAATCCAACATCACTCAGGCAAAAGTGCCTTCCTTTTACCTAATCCAAGTGTGGTCAGTTCCTGCTATAATTAGCACCAGCTGTTCCCCATCTGAACTGAGAGAAGCTGAAAGTGGGGAAACTGACAGCTGTGTACGTAGTATTATACATAATGATAAGGATATTATACAGTATGATGCAACACAGCACTGTGCAGGGCCGCTGCGACATGCACACTTATTCAAAACGCACACAGAAACACGTGCGCATGCATGCATTCACGCGCATATACAAACCCCCCCGAAAATAAGACACAATTCTAGAAGAAAATGATACAGATTCCACATGATTGAAACATTAATAACCAGAGTCAATTTCAGTGGTGTACTGGTTTAGTTAAAAAAAAAGTTATGGTAAACCGTGTTTATCAAAAACTGATAGTAAGAACATACTTTACTCTGTGTGTGTGTGTGTGTGTGTGTGTGTGTGTGTGTGTGTGTGTGTGTGTGTGTGTGTGTGTGTGTGTGTGTGTGTGTGTGCGTGCGTGAGTGCGTGCATGTGTGTGCGTGCGTGCACACGCGTGCGCGCACGCGCGCGTGTGCGCGTGTGTGAACAATTATTTCATATGCCCTGTAACCCATGCAATCATGATTTAAAAAAACTAAAACTAACGTGCAAATATGTTTTCAAGGATGACAAACAACTAGATAATATAGGGAGAATTTTTAGATTTTGTCACAGTTTGGATTAATGAATTAAAACACATTCACGCTGGGACCCTTTTATCATTTAGGCCTATAACAGGGATTTGTTTACAAGCAATAAAATCATGACATTTTTAGATGCATGCCCAGGCCAGCAACCTGATTCATCTGTAATAGCACCTGTCAGAATAGTTATAATGAGTCTCCACTGTATATGACGACTTCTGTGGTCACAGAAAACTTTTTCTTAAAAA
Organism: Stramonita haemastoma; assembly: GCA_030674155.1. Classification (NCBI taxonomy): domain Eukaryota; kingdom Metazoa; phylum Mollusca; class Gastropoda; order Neogastropoda; family Muricidae; genus Stramonita; species Stramonita haemastoma. The sequence continues at coordinate 14,623 of JASPKP010004997.1, read as the reverse complement.
CTCTCTCATTCAGATGAGGAGCAATGCTGTACTTTATGTGGAAAGCTGCTACATGACGGATATAACACTGTATAGTATATCCTGACTGACAAGGGGTTCAGGGACTTCAGAAGGCATGTTCCAAGAGAGAGGATAGTCACACGTTTCATGTTGGACAAGAAATTCACCGAAAGTGCCGGATAGATTACATAAATCAGAACTCAGTACAATGTCATCTGAAGCAAAAACATCATGCAGGAGAAAACTTGTTCACCTGCCAAACAGTGCAGAACTGCTGACAAACCATTTGATTTTCAAATGGAATGCTTCCTGTGTGGGCAACCAGCAAAATATGACAGACAAAGAAGTGATTATCCAGACATACTTTTTATTTGTTCTTTTGATTGTGAAAAAAGTTTCATCCATAAATGTCTTGAGAGATGTGACAAGTGGGCACAAACTGTGCAAAGCCAGATGGAATCTGTGAATGATTTGCATGCTGCTGACACTGTATATCAACAGCAATGTAGCGTCAATTTTAGAAGCAATAAAAGCATCCCCAGCAACTTCACAAGTGGCAAATCCAACCAACCATCAAAAAAGGGAAGACTAGCTGATGAAGACCAGGCAGCAGCCTTCTTGAAGGTAGTGCAGTTTTTAGAAGAAAATGACAATGAACAAATTACTCTTTCAGATCTCAGACAGAAAGTGAAAGACATTCTTTAAGACACTGGAACTCAAAAAGAACCTTACACTGAAAAGCATCTATGGCAAAAGTTAGAAGACCAATTTGGAGAAGCCATTATTGTCACATGTATTAGAGGGAAAACAAATGTAGTAACTTTTAGGTCAACTGCAGAGAAAATCCTCCAGGACTTTTCCATAGAAGAAGAGAAAGACAATGAAAAAGAAAAACTTCGAATCATTAGAATAGCTGCCCTTCTCCTCTTGTCAGACATCAGGACCATGGATTCCACAAAAGAGGATTACCCTTCTAGTTCTGACATTGCTAGCCTGGACAAAAATGTTGACTTTCTTCCACCATCTGTGACACTGTTCCTCAGTACACTGCTTTGTGGTAAAAAGAAAAGAAATAATAAACTGAAAATTGCTTCCATTGGGCAGAGTCTTGTCCAAGCAGCGAGACCAAAAGTTTTAATATCACCACTGCAGTTGGGTCTTGCAATGGAAATTCACCACCTTATTGATTCCAGATATCTTGTCGACCATTTGAGCAAATTGGGGTTTTCTTCATTCTATGCTGAGGTGAAGAGATGTAAAAAGTCTGCAAGCCTAACACAAGGCATTGGTTTACAAGGCTTGACTCCAGCCAGCTGTGTTCAGTTTGTTGCAGATAACGTAGATCACAACATTCAAACAGTAGATGGTATTGGTACATTTCATGGCATGGGAATGATTGCTGCTGACACTCCTGCCATTAGAACAAGCAGGTCCATTAAACGTGATGTTACTGCAACAGCTGAGCAGTCATAAGCCATTGGGAGGATTCCTATTAAAATATTCAGTTCATCCACTTCTCAGCTCAATAAGACTACAGCCCTCTTCAAACAATCCACAGTGCTGTCATCACCTTTCTTGACTTTCTGTGGAAAGTATCGTGGCCACTACACTCCCCCACGACCAGGATGGTCAGGAACTCTGTGTGGTGATCATCATTCAGGACAGAGCTGCTTCACCTTTCTACCAATGATCAATATGGACCCCACAGACATGAGCTGCGTATTTTCAACTCTACTTCTTGTCAGCATTGGCAAGCCAGAACTATGTGATTCCAATCATTACTTTTGATCAACCTCTTCGTTGGAAGGCCAAGACCATTGTTGCCAGTGAACCAGATGACAGTCCTCTCGTTCCATTGTCCTGCGACTAGGTGGCTTCCCTACTGTGAAGAACTTTCTGGGTTCCATAGGACGACTATGGCAGGATCTGGTCTTCAGCAGTTGTTGGAAGTGCCATTTTCCCTAATTTCATTACTCACATGTTGACAGGGAAGTTACCGGTCAGATCTGTTCAAGGGCATTTCCTGGTTGATGCTGTTTTGAATGCAGTTTGAGGACCCAGGTTTGATTCCTGTTCGAGGGGATTTTCTCCCTGGAGTTAACATCAGTGCTGACTCCACTCTCCCCAAAAGTCCTTCGAATTAGACTATAAACCGAGGCCCCGTATGCGAACGCACGCAGAACATATTGCGCACAGTTAAATCCTGTTCCGCTTTTTGTAAGAGTAGGCTATTGTGTGCTGGACGGAACAGATTACAAGATTTACAAAACTGCACACACTCGGGGACTGGATGTAAAAAAGCACATGAGTGCTTATTTCATTATCCTTGATATTAAAGAATAAATAAATAAACAAATAGATAAATAAATAAATAAATAAAATGCCATAATTACATCCATGTGCATTCTAAGAACTGGACATGTAAAAGGTTTTGGTGCAGTGCTAAGGTGGAAACAATAACCACTGAATTGATTTGTTTTGTACTTTAAGCTAAAGATATAGGTATTTTATTGAAATATATGCGTATTTTCACATTCAAGATGCCATGTGATGTTCTTTTAATGTGAATCGGGAGAAAACCTCTCTAAGGAATGGTTACACCGCTGCATTTGGGGTGACAGTAGTGCAGTTCTAAAAATAGAACCGCCATGACATTTTTTGTAAATTACAAACAAACGCGTGGCTATATCAAAGGCAACTTTTGACAAATTGTTTATCACTATAAACTCTAACAATTTACAGGAAAAAAAAGTAACTGTTGCAATTAGTTCCTATCTTCCGGTTTTTTTTTTTAATCTACCAGTACTGGACTACTAGGTCCCATTCTAACCCATCACTTAGAGATGAGGTGGCTGGTATTTCCTCCTGTCACTGTTGAAAGGCCAGTGGAGGTGATGTTAAAGGAAGTGGCAAGCCCAGAGTTAAACCCTGCTGTTACCTGTGCTGGGGTGTGGCAAGCCTAGCCTAAACACTTCAAGTGGCTAAAGATGGCATAAGTGTCCACGGTATCCTAGGAGATATCCCCCCTACCCCTCTGTTCATCTCACCCTGCCTCTCCTATCAGGTAAAATAAGGGTGGTTTGTTGTGTAATTAGGATAATAAAGGGTCTTAGTTAGACTGTGTGCGTGCCTACCTCCGTGCATGTGCTTGTGCATGTGCGAGCGGTGTGTGTGTGTGTGTGTGTGTGTGTGTGTGTGTGTGTGTGTGTGTTGTGTGTGTGTGTGTGTGTGTGTGTGTGTGTGTGTGTGTATTTGTGTGTGTATGTGTATGTGTGTATGAGTGTGTGTGTGTGGTGTGTTTGTGTGTTTGTGTTTGTGTTTGTGTTTGTGTTGTGTGTGTGGTGTGTGTGTGTGTGTGTGTGTGTGTGTGTGTGTGTGTGTGTGTGTGTGTGTGCGTGTATGTTTGTGTGTGTCTGCATGTGTACGTATGTGTTTGTGTGTGTGTATGGTTTGTATTTGTATGTGTGTGTGCGTGTGTGTGTGTATGTGTGCGAGTGTGTGTGTATGTTTGTGTGTGTGTGTGTGTCTGTGTCTGTGTGTGTCTGTGTATGTCTGTGTGTCTGTGTATGAGCGAGTGTGTGTGTATGTGTTTGTGTTTGTGAGTATGGAGTAAGAGATATCACCGATGGAAACAATAGAATAATTACATCTTCGATTTAAAACGGAATAAACAAATTCAAGGCAATAGAAAAACTGATAAAACAGCCAAAAAATGAGACAGAAAGCATGACATCTAGCAAAACTATGAACTTAAAAATATTTGCATGACAGATGTAATAAACAATCATAAAATTAGGAGAGATGGGAGAGAGAGATTTGATTTATTTGATTTATTCTTTTATATCGAGGATAATGGAGGATTTTGTCGCGTACACTTACCAGCTTTCCTTCACACAAACTAGCTTTCTTAGCTCTAGGGGACTCTCGTGTCGCCACAAATCCGGCGCCACACCTATCCAAGATGGTGGGAAAGAGTGTATGCATACAGTACGATATAGTTTTGGTGCCGTGGGGTCTTTTACCGTGCAAAAGTTGGGGTTGCACGGGGCTGAAAACGGCTCTTTCGCTGGCATCTGTGCTCAAAACGGCCCCTTTTTCGGGCGGGGGGTGGGTATGCATGCGCGCCCGCCCGCGCGCACTGGTGTTTATCAGTGTGTTTGTTTGTGTGCACAAATGTGGCGGCGACCCTCCACTTTGCCCTGGTGCATCATATGGCTGTATAATGTCATTATTCTTTAGCGCAATGCTTGATTTTTGTCGCGTACACTTACCAGATTTCCATCACACAAACTAGCTTTCTTAGGTCTTGGGGACTCTCGTTTCGCCACAAATCCGGCGCCACACCTATCCAAGATGGTGGGAGAGAGTGTATGCATACAGTACGATATAGTTTTGGTGCCGTGGGGTCTTTTACCGTGCAAAAGTTGGGGTTGCACGGGGCTGAAAACGGCTCTTTTGCTGGGATCTATGCTCAAAACGGCCCTTTTTTCGGGCGGGGGGTGGGTATGCATGCGCGCACGCGCGAGCGCGCTGGTATTTATCAGTGTGTTTGTTTGTTTGCGCGCATGTAGCGGCGACACTCCACTTTGCACTGGTGCATCATATGGCTGTATATTGTCATTATTCTTTAGCGCAATGCTTGTTTTTTGTCGCGTACGCTTACCAGCTTTCCTTCACACAAACTAGCTTTCTTAGCCTTTGGGGGCTCTCGTGTCGCCACTAATCCGGCGCCACACCTATCCAAGATGATGGGAGAGAGTGTATGCATACAGTACGATATAGTCTTGGTGCCGTGGGGTCTTTTACCGTGCAAAAGTTGGGGTTGCACGGGGCTGAAAATGGCTCTTTTGCTGGGATCTGTGCTCAAAACGGCCCCTTTTTGGGGCGGGGGGTGGGTATGCTACACACGTCGGAGATGGTAGGGGAGCGAGTATGCATACGGTGTCATAACTATAGTCCTGGTCCCTTGGGGTCTGTAACCGTGGAAAAGTCGGGGCAGGACGGGCCTGAAAACGGGTCTTTGGGTCCCGTCTTTGCCCCAAACCGCACCTTTTTGGCAGGGGGGTGGGTATGTATGCGCGCACGTACGCGTGCGCTGGTGTTTGTCAGTGCCTTTGTGCGCCCATGTGGCGGGGACCCTGCAGATTGCCCTGGTGCATCACATTGCTGTATATTGTCATTAGTTCTGTTCGCTCTGCTTGCTTTTCGGTGTGTACACTGTACCCGATTTGCTTGCCACAAACAAACTTTCTCAGCTCTTGAGGGCGTCGGTGTCGCCAAAAGTCCGGCGCCAAACACGTCGGAAATGGTACGGGAGCGAGTATGCATACGGTGTCATATAGTCCTGGTGCCTTGGGGTCTGTAACCGTTCAAAAAAAGGGGCAGGACGGGCCTCAAAAAAAAGGGCTTTGTGTCCCGTCTTTGCACCAAACCGCACCTTTTTGGCAGGGGGGTGGGTATGCATGCGCGCACGCGCTCGCGCTGGTGTTTGTCAGTACGTTTGTTTGTGTGCGTGCATGTGGTGGGGACCCGGCAGTTTCCCCTTGTGCATCATATTGCTTTATATTGTCATTATTTTTGTACGGCCTGCTTTCTTTTCGGTGGGTACACTGTACCAGATTTCTTCGCCTCAAACGAGTTTTCCCAGCTCTTGAAGGCGTCGGTGTCGCCACAATTCCGGCGCCACACACGTCGGAGATGGTAGGGGAGCGATAATGCATATGGTGCTATATTGTCCTGATGCCTTGGGGTCTGTAACCATGCAAAAGTCGGGGCAGGACGGGCCCGAAAACGGCTCGTTGGGTCCCGTCTTTGCCCAAAACCGCACCTTTTTGACAAGGGGTTGGGTATGCATCCGCGCACGAGCGCGCGCGCATATGTTTGTCAGTGCGTTTGTTTCTGTGCGTGCATGTGACAGGGTCCCTGCAGATTGCCCTGGTGCATGATATTGCTGTATACTGTCATTATTTCTGGGCGCCCTGCTTGGTTTTCGGTGCGTACACTGTACCCCATTTCCTTGCCACAAACTAGCTTTCTCGGCTATTGGGGGCGTCGGTGTCGCCACAAGTCCGGCGCCACACACGTCGGAGACGGTTGTGGGGCGAGTATGCATACGGTACCATACTGTCTTGGTGGTTTAGGGTCTGTAAGCGTGGAAAAGTCGGGGCAGGACGGGCCCGAAAACGGCTCGTTGGGTCCCGTCTTTGCCCCAAACCGCACCTTTTTGGCTAAGGGTTGGGTATCCATGCGCGCACGCGCGCGCGCTGGTGTTTCTCAGTGCGTTTGTTTGTGTGCAGGCATGTGGCGGGGACCCCGCAGATTGCCCTGGTGCATGATATTGCTGTATACTGTCATTATTTCTGGGCGCCCTGCTTGGTTTTCGGTGCGTACACTGTACCCCATTTCTTTGCCACAAACTAGCTTTCTCGGCTCTTGGGGGCGTCGGTGTCGCCACAATTCCGGCGCCACACACGTCGGAGATTGTTCCGGGGCGAGGATGCATACGGTACCATACTGTCCTGGTGGTTTGGGGTCTGTAAGCGTGGAAAAGTCCGGGCAGGACGGGCCCGAAAACGGCTCGTTGGGTCCCGTCTTTGCCCAAAACCGCACCTTTTTGGCAGGGGGTTGGGTATGCATGCGTGCACGCACGCGCGCGCTGGTGTTTGTCAGTGCGTTTGTTTGTGTGCGCACATGTGGCGGGTACCCTGCAGATTGCCTTGGTGCATCATATTGCTGTATACTGTCATTATTTCTTGGCGCCCTGCTTGGTTTTCGGTGCGTACACAGTACCCCATTTCCTTGCCACAGACTAGCATTCTCTGCTCTTGGGGGCGTCGGTGTCGCCACAAGTCCAGCGCCACACACGTCGGAGATTGTTCCGGGGCGAGTATGCATACGGTAAAATACTGTCCTTGTGGTTTGGGGTCTGTAAGCGTGGAAAACTCGGGGCAGGACGGTCCCGAAAACGGCTCGTTAGGTCCCGTCTTTGCCCAAAACCGCTCTTATTCATTGGAGGGTGGTTATGCATGCGCGCGTGCGTGCGTTCGCTGGTGATTGTGTTCGGTTTTTTGTGTTTGTGCTTGTGGAGAGGACCCTGCAGATTGCTGTGGTGAATGATATTGTATTATGTTATTCTTGGACGCGTGTTGTAGGGGTGATTTTTGCATACACTGTACCATGTTTCTATTCGAGAAACTTGGCTCTGTACAAGCGGGGTTACCATCTTCCGGGCTGTTGTTTCGTTACAATTCCAGTGCCACACACACCGAAAATTGTTGTAAAGTTTGTCTGCATAGAGTAGAATACGGTGGTGGTGCCGTGGGCTCTGTAACTTCGGGAAAGTGCGGGTGGCAAGGTCCCGAATACGGCGTTTGCGTCACAATGCTTCTAGTTCTTTAGCTCCTATTCATGGGAGGGTGGGTATGCATGCGCGCGTGCATGCGTTGGCTGGTGTTTGTGTGTGCGGTTTTTTGTGTTTGTGCGTGTGGAGGGGACCCTACAGATTACTGTGATGCATGATATTGTATGACATTATTATTTGATGGTGTTGTAGGGGTGATTTTTGCGAACACTGTACCCTGTTTCTGGGCGACAAACTTGGCTCTGTACAAGCAGGGTTGCCATCTTCTGATCGGTGGTGTCGCCACAATTCCAGTGCCACACACATCCAAATCGGTTGTCCCGTTTGTCTGTATAGAGTCGAATACGGTCCTGGTGCCTTGGGCTCTGGAACTGCGGAAAATTGCGGGTGGCAAGGTCCCGAAAACGGCGTTTGCGTCACTATGCTTCTATTGCTTTAGCTCTAATTCATAGGAGGGTGGGTATGCATGCGCGCTGTCGTGCGTTGGCTGGTGTTTGTGTGTGCGGCTTTTTGTATTTGTGCGTGTGGAGGGGACCCTACAAATTACTGTGGTGCATGATATTGTATGAATCTTTTATTTGATGGTGTTGTAGGGGTGATATTAGCGTACACTGTACCCTTTTTCTATTCGACAAACTTGGCTCTGTACAAGCGGGGTTGCCATCTTCCGGGCCGTGGTGTCGCCACAATTCCAGTGCCACACACATCCAAAATAGTTGTCCAGATTGTCTGCATAGAGTAGAATACGTTCCTAGTGCCCTGGGCTCTGTAGCTGTGGAAAAGTGCGGGTGGCAAGGTCCCGAAAACGGTGTTTGCGTCACAATGCTTTTAGTTCTTTAGCTCTTATTCATGGTAGGGTGGGTATGCATGCGCGCGTGCGTGCGTTGGCAAGTGTTTGTGTGTGCTGTTTTATGTGTTTGTGCGTGTGGAGTGGTCCCTGCAGATTACTGTGGTGCATGATATTGTATGATTTTATTATTTGATGCGTGTTGTAGGGGTGATTTTTGCGTACACTGTACCCTGTTTCCATGCTACAAACTTGGCTGTGTACAAGCGGGGTTTCCATTTTCCGGGCTTTGGTGTGGCCACAATTCCAGTGCCACACACATTGAAAATGAATGTCAAGTTTGTCTGAATAGAGTAGAATACGGTCGTGGTGCCGTCGGCTCTGTAACTGCGGAAAAGTGCGGGTGGCAGGGTTTCGAAATTGGTGTTTGTGTGACAATGCTTCTAGTTCTTCAGCTCTTATTCATTGGAGGGTGGGTATGCATGCGCGCGTGCCTGCGTTCGCTGGTGTTTGTGTGTGTGGTTTTTTGTGTTTGTGCGTGTGGAGAGGACCCTGCAGATTGCTGTGGTGCATGATATTGTATGATATTATTCTTGGATGCGTGTTGTAGGGGTGATTTTTGCATACACTGTACCATGTTTCTATTCGACAAACTTGGCTATGTACAAGCGGGGTTTCCATCTTCCGGGCTGTTGTGTCGCTACAATTCCAGTGCCACACACATCCAAAATAGTTGTCCAGTTTGTCTGCATAGTGTAGAATACGGTCCTGGTGCCTTGGGCTCTGTAACTGCGTAAAAGTGCGGGTGGGAAGGTCCCGAAAACGGCGTTTGTGTCACAATACTTCTAGTTCTTCAGCTCTTATTCATGGGATGGTGGGTATGCATGCGTGCGTGCGTGCGTTCGCTGGTGTTTGTGTGTACGGTTGTTTGTGTTTGTGCGTGTGGAAAAGACCCTGGAGATTACTTTGGTGCATGATATTGTATGATATTATTATTTGATGCGTGATGTAGGGGTGATTTTTGCGCACACTGTATCATGTTTCTATGCGAGAAACTTGGCTCTGTACAAGCGGGGTTGCCATCTTCCGGGCGGTGGTGTCGCCACAATTCAAGTGCCACACACATAGGAAATGGTTGTAAAGTTTGTCGGTATAGAGTAGAATACGTTCCTGGTGCCTTGGGCTCTGTAACTGCGGAAAAGTGCGTGTGGCAAGGTCCCGAAAACGGCGTTTGCGTTACAATGCTTCTTTAGCTGTTATTCATGGTAGGGTGGGTATGCATGCGTGCGTGCGTGCGTTCGCTATTTTTTGTGTATTTTTTTTCTGTGTTTGTGCGTGTGGAAGGGACCTTGCAGATTGCTGTGGTGCATGATATTGTATGATATTGTTTTTTTTATGCGTGTTGTAGGGGTGTGGGTAGAGGGTGTTTGCAAGGGTTAATTGATGGCTAACTGCAAAATTCCAAGAGTCTGAGTCCCCTATCGTTGGTCTCACCAGTGCTGTACAGACTCTTGGAGTTTGCAGTTAGCCATTATTTAACCCTTGCAAACACCCTCTACCCACACATTCTATCAAGAAGAACTACGTGGCATGCGCCGAATGGGAAGATCCACAATCAGATTGACTACATCCTCACCCCACGGCGCATCAAGTCGAGCATCAACAGAGCAAAAACAAGAACACACCCCGGAACTGATGTGGGCAGCAACCACGATCTTGTACTGCTCAACGTGAAGATGAAGCTGAAGAAGAAGTACCAAGCTGCGCGCACACGTATCAAGTTTGACCTGGAGAAGTTGAGAGATCCAAAAGTTTCTAAAGTTTTCCAGGCACAGCTCGGGGGCAGGTTTGCGGCACTCAACATCTTGAACAACGACATCAACGACCTCACCAACAGCTTCAACGAGGCAATCCGAGTAACAGCAGAGGAGGTACTTGGCCGCGAGAGAAAGGAACACAAACCCTGGACCTCAAATGACATCCTTGACCTGTTTGACAAGAGAAGATCCTTGAAGAAAACCAAACACTCCACCCCGCAAGATGCAGCACAGCACCGTGAGACCAACAATCTGGTGAGAAAGAAAATGAGAGAGGCAAAAGAGCAATGGATCAATGAACAGTGCGAGAACATCGAGGCAGGCATGACAAAGGGGAACAGCAAACACGCCTACGACACCCTAAAGAAGCTCACAAAGGCGCAGCAAAATAAATCCTCAGTCATCGAGGATTGTTCAGGCAACCTGCTGACTGAAAGCTCAGCAGTTTTGAATAGATGGTCACAGTATTGCTTGGACCTGTACAACCACCCCTTACAGCCTGACCACAGCCTGATTGATGAGGACTCAACACCACAGAGGGAACCTTCACCACTACCAGTGCTGAAGGAAGAAGTGGAGGAAGCTATCCATAGTTTACCATCTGGAAAGTCACCTGGAGCAGACAACATACCAGCAGAGCTGCTCAAGAATGGAGGGGAACACCTGGTCACTGTAATTTCATCTCTTTGTCAGAAGATCTGGGCGACAAAACAGTGGCCAGCAGAATGGACACAGTCTCTTTTTATCCCCCTGCCCAAGAAAGGAAACCTCTGTCAGTGCCAGAATTACAGAACGATCAGCCTCATTAGCCACACCAGCAAGATCATGTTAAGAGTGATACTGAACAGACTCAAAAAGGAGGCGGAAGAGCACCTGGCAGAAGAACAAGCTGGGTTCAGGGCAGGAAGGAGCACGGTAGAACAAATTTTCAGTTGCCTAATCCTGATGGAGAAGCATCTGCAACATCAGAGGGACTTGCTACACAACTTCATTGACTTCAAGAAGGCCTTCGACAGAGTGTGGCACGCAGGCCTTTGGCAAGTCCTCAGGAAGTTTGGCATTGAGGAGGGTCTCATCCAGATCATAGAAGCGCTGTACAACACCTCCAGCAGTGCAGTTCTCCTTAACGGCCAAGTAGGAGACTACTTCAAGACCACAGTCGGCGTCCGTCAGGGCTGCTTGTTCTCTCCAACTCTCTTTAATCTATTCCTGAAGAACATTATGAGGGAAACACTTTACGACTTCCACTCTACCATCTCAATAGGAGGGCGACCCATTAACACCCTGCGCTTCGCTGACGATATTGATCTCATGGGAGGCAGCAACAAGGAACTGCAAGACCTTACCAACAGACTGGTAGACAGAGCAGGCGCATATGGGATGGAAGTCAGCACTGAAAAGAGTAAAGTATTGGTCAACAGTGCAAACAACACCACAGCACAGATCTACATGAAGCCAGCAGCTGGAAGAAGTAGACGCTTTCAAATATCTTGGCGCTACCCTCACGAAAGATGGACGCTCCACCACAGAGATCAAGACCAGGCTAGCCATGGCAACATCAGCTATGGCAAAACTGAACAAGATATGGAGAAGCGACATCATCAGCTTCAAAACAAAAGTCAAATTGTTCAGATCCCTGGTCATCTCCATCTTGCTCTATGTCTGCGAAAGTTGGACAATGACCGCTGAAACCACCAAGCAGATCCAGACGTTCGAGACAAAATGCTTCAGGCGACTGCTTGGAATTTCCTGGAAGGATAGAAAACAAACACCTTTGTGCAAAGTCAAGTCGCACTGATGGCTGGCCCTCAGGAACCCCTACTAGCCACTGTCAAGAAAAGGAAGCTGGCATGGTTCGGTCATGTCACACGCCAAACCACCCTCCCCAAGACAGCCCTACAAGGAACGCTAGAAGGTGGCAGACGCCGAGGCAGACAAACCAAAAACTGGACGGATAAAATCAAGGAGTGGACCCACCTGGACAGACCAACACTCATTCAGAAGACGGAGGACAGGGCTGGATGGCAACGGCTGGCTGCAGAATCGTCTCTCATGTCTCCTCCATGACCATTCCAGTCATGAGAAAGAAGAAGAAAAAGTAGGAGTAAGTTTTGCGACCACAGTACCCTGTTTCTATGCGACAAACTTTGCTATGTACAAGCGAGGTTGCCACCTTCCAGGCAGTGGTGTCGCCACAATTCCAGCGCCACACACATAAAAATGGTTGTAAAGTTTGTCTGCATAGAGTAGAATCCGGTCCTGGTGCCGGGGCTCTGTAACTGCGGAAAAGTGCGGGTGGCAAGGTCCCAAAAACGGCGTTTGCGTCACAATCCCTCTAGTTCTTTAGCTCTTATTCATGGGAGGGTGGGTAAACATGCGCGCGTGCGTGCGTTCGCTTGTGTTTGTGTGTGCGCTTTTTTGTGTTTGTACATGTGGAGGGGACCCTGCAGATTGCTGTGGTGCATGATATTGTATGATTTTATTATTTGATGCGTGATGTAGGAGTGATTTTTGCGTACACTGTACCCTGTTTCTATGCGACAAACTTCGCTATGTGCAAGAGGGGTTGCCATCTTCCGGGCTGTGGTGTCGCCACAATTCCAGTACCACACACATCCAAAATGAATGTCAAGTTTGTCTGCATAGAGTAGAATACGGTGGTGGTGGCTTGGGCTCTGTAACTGCGGAAAAGTGCAAGTGGCAAGGTCCCCAAAACGGCATTTCCGTTACAAGGCTTCTTTAGCTCTTATTCATGGGAGAGTGGGTATGCATCCGCGAGCGCACGCGTGCGTTCGTTGGTGTGTGTGTGTGTGTGCGGTATTTTGTGTTTGTGCGTGTGGAGGGGACCCTGCAGATTCCTGTAGTGCATGATATTGTATGATATTATTATTTGATGCATGTTCTAGGGATGATTTTTGCGTACACTGTACCATGTTTCTATTCGACAAACTTCGCTATGTACAATCGGGGTTGCCATCTTCCGGGCTGTGGTGTCGCCACAATTCCAGTGCCACACACATTCAAAATGGTTGTCCAGTTTGTCTGCATAGAGTAGAATACGGTCCTGGTGCCCTGGGCTCTGTAACTGCGGAAAAGTGCGGGTGGCAAGGTCCCGAAAACGGCGTTTGCGTCACACTACTTTATTAGCTGTTATTCATGGTAGGGTGGGTATGCATGCGCCCGTGCGTGCGTTCGCTGGTGTTTGTGAGTGCGGTTTTTGTGTTTGTGCGTGTGGAGGGGACCCTGCAGATTGCTGTGGTGCATGATATTGTATGATTTTATTATTTGATGCGTGTTGTAGGGGTGATTTTTGTCTACACTGTACCCTGTTTCTATGCGACAAACTTGGCTCTGTACAAGCGGGGTTGCCATCTTCCGGGCCGTGGTGTCGCCACAATTCCAGCGCCACACACAGCAAAATGGTTGTAAAGTGTGTCTGCATAGAGTAGAATACGGTCCTAGTGCCCTGGGCTCTGTAACTGCGGAAAAGTGCGGGTGGCAAGGTCTCGAAAACGGCGTTTGCGTCACACTGCTTCTTTAGCTCTTATTCATGGGAGGGTGGGTATGCATGCGCGCGTGCGTGCGTTGGCTGGTGTTTGTGTGTGCGGTTGTTTGTGTTTGTGCGTGTGGAGGGGACCCTGCAGATTGCTGTGGTGCATGATATTGTCTGATTTTATTATTGGATGGTGTTGTAGGGGTGATTTCTGCGTACACTGTACCCTCTTTCTATGCGACAAACTTGGCTCTGTACAAGAGGGATTGCCATCTTACGGGCTGTGGTGTCGCCACAATTCTAGTGCCACACACATCAAAATGCTTGTAAAGTTTGTCTGCATAGAGTAGAATACGGTGTTGGTGCCGTCGGCTCTGTAACTGCGGAAAAGTACGGGTGGCAAAGTCCCGAAAACGGCGTTTGCGTTACAATGCTTCTTTAGCTTTATGGGATGGTGGGTATGCATTTGCGCGCGCGTGTGTGCGTTCACTGTTGTGTGTGTGCGGTTTTTTGTGTTTGTGCGTGTGGAGGGGACCCCACAGATTGCTGTGATGCATGATATTGTATATTATTATTTGAAAGCGTGTTGTAGGGGTGACTTTTGCGTACACTGTACCATGTTTCTATGCGACAAATTTGGCTATGTACGAACGGGATTGCCATCTTCCGGGCCGTGGTGTCGCCACAATTCCAGTGCCACACACATTCAAAATGGTTGTAAAGTTTGTCTGCATAGAGTAGAATCCGGTCCTGGTGCCCTTTGCTCTGTAACTGCGAAAAAGTGCGGGTGGCAAGGTCCCGAAAGCGGCGTTTGCGTCACACTTCTTTAGCTGTTATTCATGGGAGGGTGGGTATGCATGCGCGCGTGCGTGCGTTCGCTGGTGTTTGTGTGTGCGGTTTTTTGTGTTTGTGCGTGTGGAGGGGACCCTGCAGATTGCTGTGGTGCATGGTATTGTATGATATTATTATTTGATCCGTGTTGTAGGGGTGATTTTTGCGTACACTGTACCATGTTTCTATGCGACAAACTTTGCTATGTACAAGCCGGGTTGCCATCTTCCGGGCTGTGGTGTGGCCACAATTCCAGTGCCACACACGTCGAAAATGATTGTCAAGTTTGTCTGCATAGAGTAGAATACGGTGGTGGTGCCGTGGGCTCTGTAACT
>JASPKP010004996.1:0-16643 GCA_030674155.1 Stramonita haemastoma | reverse complement strand
GAATGACAAAACTATTTTCACAAGAATTTATAAAATTTGGAGGTAAAAAAAAAAAGTTCAACAAAAGCACTCGAATTCCAACCATTTCGATGTAGAAAAAAAAGAAAAAAAAAACCCAAAATAAAACATCACAAAACCAACTCACAAGCATACTAAAAAACTTTGAAGTAAAAAAGAAAGAAAAAAAACCACATAAACATATGCTCACATACTACCAAAAGCTGTGTATGTAATTTTTTGAGGTAAAAAAAAGGGAAACTCACAAACACACACTATACCAACCACAAACTTTTCCAAAAATCTTGAAGTAAAAAAAAAAAAAAAAAAAGCCCCCTAAACAGACACTTACGAACAACTCAAAGGATCCTTTTAAAAACTTTGGAAAAAAATAAGAAACTCCACACACATAATACTAGTTTACAAGCATTTCAAAAAGACTGTATAACTTGGAAGTAAAAAAAAATGAAACGACATATACGAATCAACTCACAGGCATCCCTAAAAAAACTTTGGGTAAAAAAAAAACTCCTACCAAATAAAATACAGTTTACAAGCATTTCAAAAGACTGTATAATTGAAGGTAAACCCCCCCCCCAAAAAAAAAAAAAAAAATTTTCTACCAATTTACAAGCTTTTCGTAAAGTATTGAAATAAAAGACGAAAAGAAAAACCAACCAAAAACCCACTTAATACCAACTAAAAAGCTCCCTTAAAATCTGAGTAAAAAAAAAAAGAAAATAAACATACATAAATACTAAAGATGTCTTTGAAGTAAAATATAAACAAACACCACACACAACACACACACCACACACCACACACACACCAACACACACACCACACACACACCAACTCACAATCATCCCTATATTTTGAAATTAAAAAAAAAAAATTTCAGAAACATACATTCACATAACCCGCATTTATACGCAACTTGGAAATAAAAAAAAAACAAAAAAGCCCTCGAATACACTCTTTCAGATCAACTCATAAACATCACTTTGAAAAACTTAAAACTTCACAAAAATTTTTCATATAACTTTGGGGGTAAAAAATAACAAAAAAAAATAAATTCAAAACATACTACTATTTTATAAGCTTTTTAAATAAAGTTTTGAAGTAAAATAAAATAAAAAAGGAAACCTACATACACACACACACACACCACCACACACACAACACAACACCACACACACCACACAACACACACAACTCACAATATCCCTACAAAATTACAATACAAAACAACGAAAATCTCAGATTCTTTAAAAAAAAACACAAAAAAAAAAAGAAATGCTCGGGATTGAAAAGTAAAAACAACAATGCTTATTTTTTTTCTTTCTTAAAAACAATGCTTGAATTTAAAAAAAAACAAATCGTTCATGTTTTTAAAAAGAAAACATTGTCAGAATAAAAAAAAAGAAAACAGCAAAGTTTTAAAATTTTAAAAGAAACATCTCGCTCAAAATCAAAAAGAAAATTGGTCAGAACAATAACAGCAATGCTTAAAAATTTAAAGTGAACAATATTAGGATTCAAAAAGAAATAATATTAAAATTTTAAAAAACCCAACTTGATTGGATTTAAAAAAACAGCAATGCTTGAATTCAAAAAAAAATTTTCAGACTTTAAAAGAAAAACATCTTTTGCTAAAATTGAGGACAACATTGCTCAGAATTGAAAAAAGGAAAACAGCAATACTTAAAAATTTTCAAAGAAAAAAAACAATTTTCATAACAAAAATTCAAAAAAAAAAAGCTTAAATTTTAAAAAAACTCATTGTTCATACTTTTTAGAACCTCAGAATTAAACAAAAACGCTAAAAAATTTAAAAGACAGAAATCAATATTAGAATTCAAAAAAAAAAAAATACTTGACTCAAAAAGAAAGAAACATTTAAAGAATTCAAAACAGAAAAAAAAACTAAGACTTCAAAAAGAAAACAATACCTCGAATTAAAAAAAAGCCAATTTTAAAGCTTTAAAAAAAAAAAAATAATGCTTAATTCAAAAAGAAAAAAAACATTAATTTTCTTTTTAAACCAATAATGCGACTCAAAAAGAAAAGAATACTTTATTGCTCAAAATGAAAGCAACAATACTTGGAATTGAAAAAGAAAAAAATCTTTCGAATTCAAAAAGAAAAAAACTATTAAAAATTTTAAAAAAAGAAAACATCAAATACTCAAAATTCAAAAAAAGAGAACAAAATACTTATTACTTAAAAGAAAAAACAATACTTGGATAAAAAAAAAGAAAACACCAAAATTGTTTAAAAATTTCCCAAAAAAAAAATATAAATTTACTTGGGAAATTCAAAAAAATTAAAAATTTATTTTCTAAAATTTAAAAAAGAAAAAAAATATTGAATTCAAAAAGGAAAACTTTCAATACTCATAATTGGAAAGAAAAAACCAAAACTTAGAATTCAAAAAAAAAAACAAATATTTAGAGTTCAAAAAGGGAAATTTAAAAAAAAAATTTCAAAGAAAACATCAATATTTTGAATTCAAAATGAAAAACGCAATAGTTAGAATTAAAAAAAAGAAAAACCAATACTTGGGAATTAAAAGAGAAAAAAAGACTTCAAAAGGAAAAACCAATACTTAGTTTTTTAAAAAAGGGGCCCACTTGGAATTTTAAAAAGAAAAACTTTCCAATTACTGGGAAAATTAAAAAAAAAAAATTCATATTTGGGAAAATTCCAAAAGGAAAAAAAAACAAAACTTGGAATTCAAAGAAAAAACCCATTAAAATTATTTTAGTTTTTTAAAAAGAATTACGGGGAAAATTAAAAAACGAAAAAAAATAAAATTTCTTGAGAATTCAAAAAGGGAAAGCAGAAATATTTAAAGGGTTTTAAAAAAGAAAAAAATTTCTATTCCCCTTTAAAATTTCAAAAGGGAAAACTTTATTTTCCTAGAATTCAAAAAGAAAACAACAATATTTCAAAAAATTAAAAAAAGGGAAAATTTACCATTATTTAAAATTTTTAGGGAAAAAAAACAATACTTAAAATTTTCAAAAAGAAAAAAAAAATTATTTTCGAAATTCAAAAAGAAAACACTAATCCCTTGGGTTCAAAAAGAAAAAAATTTATTTTAAAATTTAAAAAAAAGGGAAAACGTTTTTTTGGAAATTTCAAAAAGAAAATATTTTAAAGGTGTTCAAAAAAAAAACATCAATACTTTAGATTTCCCAAAAGGGAAAAAAATTACTTGGATTTCAAAAAAACAATACTTTTAGATTTTAAAAAAAAAAAAACAATTTTTTAAGAATTCAAAAAAAAAACGCAATATTTAGAGTTCAAAAAAAAAAAAATTTCAATTTTTTTGGAGTTTAAAATAATAAAAAAATTAATTGGAATTAAAAAAGGGAAAACCAATACTTTAGAGTTAAAAAAAAAAAACAATTCTTTGGAGTTCAAGATGAAAACAAAAATACTTGGATTTCAAATGAAAAACATCTTACTTGGAATTCTAAAAAAAAAAACCAGTATCTGGTTTTCCCAAACAAAAAAATTTTTGGGGAATTCAAAAAAAAAATTTTTTGGGAAAAATTAAAATTTGAAAATGACGATGTTTGAGTTTTTTTTAAAAACAACAATGCAAAAAATTTTTAAAATTGAAAAAAACAATGCACAGAATTTAAAAAAAAAAATTTCTCAGAACTTTATAGAAAACAAGCTTATGCTCATAATTTTTTTTTTAAAAGCAATTTGAGTAGGAATTAAAAACGACAGTTTTTTGGGGGGTTTACCTTAAAACACCCGTCAGGTTAAAAAGGAGTAGCTATTTGAACTTTAATAAGTGATTTTACTTGGGAAATCAGAAATCATTTTGGGATAGGGGCAAACCCTGAAAAATACCTCTCTCCTTTAAAGAAATTTTTTGGTATTGCCCAAAAAACATGCATTTCTTCCCTAAAACAGACATATGTCTCTTTTTAAGCAATATTTGGAAAATTGCCTTTTTGCAGATTTCTTGCCTTTTTTTTGGCAATGATTTTTCCCAGAAGTTTTCCTTTTTTATAAAATTGCCTTAGGGACTTGGGTGGCAAATTTTTTGAATAAAAAAAAAGAAATTTGGGGGAAAAAAAATTTGTGATTTTTAAACGTCTTTTTTTTGGTATTTTTCTTCTTATTTCCTGAAATTTTTTTTACCCCTTTAGAGTAATACACATTTTTTTTCAAAACAGAAAGTGGGCATTTTATGTTTTTTTTTTCAAAATTTGTTTTTAAATGCTTAAAATTTTCAAAGAGCAATTTTTTTGGTAACTACATTTCCCGATTTGGGAAAAAGCAAAAAGGAAGGTCGTGCACGCACGAAGGAAAAAAAGAAAATTGCTCAGAAATTTTTTGCTTTTTTCCCCCCATGAGGGGTATTTATAAAAATCCCAAAGGTTTTGTCATTTCCCCTAGATTTTCCTAAATTTTCCCAATTTCCTTGACCCCCCCCCCCCTTAAACCCCCCCCCCCCCCCCAACACACAAAACAGAGGGGGGTAACCCTTTTTTTTCCCCTGACCCTGAACATGTTTTACCCCTGCTTGATAACCCCCTCTTTTTTCCTCATGCTTCCCTTTTTTTCCTAATGAATAAAATTCTTTTTTCCCGTAATAAGGGATACAAAACATTTTTAAACATTTTCCTTTAAAATTCGTTTTGAAATAAAATCTTTACTAAAAAAAACCCCACAAAATAAACCTTTATTTCAAACTTAAAGACCGAAAATAATTTTTCTTTCCCCCTTTCCCACTTAAATTACACGCCAAACCCCGTCATTGAAACGTTTGGAAAAAAGGACCAAAACATTTCCCCTTTTTCCCTTTCCCCCCCCCCCAATTTCATATCTTTTGCCCCGAAGTTCTGCAAATCCCAAAAAACCAAAAAAAAAATGGTTTGCCAATCTGTAGCATGTGCCATATTCTCTATTGCCCTTTTTTGTCCCCATGAGCCCCCGGGGTTTGAATTTTTTAAAAAAAATTTTTTGTGGGTAATTTTTTAAATAAAAAGGGTTTGCAAAAGGGGAAGGGGTTTTTCGATCAGTCAGATGGTTTTTGTCCTGCATGTTGGGGTTTATGTGGACACAAGAAACAGGTGGACACTAAAGGGCTGTGCTTTTAAATTAAAAAAAGGGTACAGATCTGTATGTGAACTGTTTCACGGTCCCTGGCAAGCCAAAATTTTCCCATTTAAAAAATACTCAGGCGGCTTGTGGACTTCAGCTTTCCCAATTTTTAAGACTTCGGAATTTCCGGGGTTTGGGGGTTGGGGTTTTTCAATCACAAATTTTTTTTGTTCAACTAAAAGGAAAAGGCCCAAATTAAAGGGCCCGAAGGCAAAGAAGTGTTCGGTAAAAAAAAAAAATGCCCACCCAGGATTATGCCCCAATTAAGCCAAAGTAAAAATTTTGGAAAACCCCAAATTTTCGCCAAAAAATGAAAAACCTTTTGGAAAAAATCTATCGCCATTTCCCCCTTTTCCTATCATCCTCATGATCTCTGTCTGTTTCCCACCCCCTCTTTCCTTACACCCCCTTCCCAGTTCCCTCTCCCCCAAAAAAACTTTATACCCCCTCCTCACACACACACCCACACACACACACACACACACACACACAAAAACACCACACACACACACCCACACACACAACACAACACACGATACCCCAAACCCCCTTTTTTATTTAAGAAATACTCAAAGGTCCTGTTTTTGTAGAACAATATGGGAAAAAAGTCCCCATTTGTAGGTAAAAAAATTTTAGTCATTAAAATCTGACTTGGGATTTTCTCCCACCTCAGCGCAAAATAAGAATGAAATTTTCCCGTGGTTGTTTTACCTGCCCCTACTTTTGTTTTTAAAAACCTTTTTGTTTAAAAACCATTTTTAATTTTTTTTTCTTCCCCCTTTTATACTGCTTTCTGTGCAGGGAAGGGCAGGGGTGCGTTGCGCCAAAAACTATTGCCCAAATTTTAAAATTTAAACCCCCGCATTTATCATTTATTTAAATGCTTTTTTCCCTTTTAAAAAAAATACAAAATTTAAAAACTCCCCGTTTTCCCAAAAAAGAATCAAAAGTCCCTTTGCCAAAAAAGGGGCACATTAGGGGGGAATTTTTTTCCCCAAAAATACTGTTAATCTGAATCCTGAGAAAAGTAAAAGTATCAAAAAAGGCTTTCCCCAAAATTAAACAACAAATTCTTTCAAGGAATGTTTTTAAAAACAAGCTCTTTCTCTTTTTGTCAAATTAAAAACGATTTTGAGGGAAAAAAAAAAACACTAGGTAAAAAAAAGCATTTTAAAAACTTTTCCCTAATATAAAAACCTTTTGTTTGGCCTGTCAAGAATTTTTTTCGGCCCGCCATGGACTAGATATTTTCAAAGCCACAAAAAGGGGTTAAAAAATAAAAAATTTTTTTTAAAAATTTTGGGCCGTCGGAAATGATAAAAAGTAAAAAATGAAATTGAAAATCATTCAAGTTTTTTAAAACATCCAGAAAAAATACAGACAGGAGTTCCCCCTCCAAAAACTCCCTTTTTATTTCTTTTATTTAAGGTGGGACATGGGGGGCGAAACTAAAATTTTTTTTACAAACCCTTTTTTAAAAATTAACCATAATTGAAAAAGGGGATCCTTGTTTAAAAATTTTTAAAACAAAAAATTACTCAGTTTTTCTGGGACTGTTGCCATGGAAACAACCAATTTTGGGCCCCCAAAAACTTTTTAAACTCCTTTAAACCCTTTTTTTCTATAAAAGGGATGGTAAACCCGTTTCTTACAGACAAATTTTTTTGGTCTGGGAAATTTTTAAACTCGGGAAAAAGGAAATCCAAAAGTACCTGCATTTTTTTTTTTTCTTTAAAAAAAAAATTTGGGCCCCTTTTGGACCCCGTATCACCTTAAAAAAAATGTAAAAACCAATTTAAAATTAAAAAAAACACTGCCGTTTTCCAAACCCATGTACACAAAATATTTTCAAACTTATTCCGAGTGGTTATTTTATTAAAAAAAATAAAAATAATTCCCATAACTACAAAAAATTGGTTTGGAATGATAGGATAAGGGGTTTTTTTCCTCGACAAAAAATTTGATAGGATTCATTTTAAAAAAAACACAAGAAAGTAAAACACTAGTAGCAAAAAATGTTAAATTTACTCTATTGCCTTTTCTTTAATGCAAGAAAATTAACCCCAAAAGGCAGGCTTGGGTATTTTATCCTGGGCTTTTGATCGGGTTCTTGAAAACCCCAACCCAAACCCCCACACTTTTAAAAAAAACAACCCCCATTTAAATTGCAAAAGGGATTTTCAAAACCCTGAAGGGGCAAAGAAAACTGTATGATTTAAATTTATCATTTTTAAATAGATTTTAAAAATTCCAAAACCAAAACCCAAGTACCAAGATTATTGCCAAACGCTACAAAAAAACTTTTATAATATCAGGACAGAATTTTTTCCTGCCAATCCAATTTCCCAAAGATATTGCTTAGAGCCCCGCCCACCGCACAGGCCATAAAGGGGGTTTTCAAACCCCGTTACACTTTTAAAAATTTGGGTTTTTAAAAATTTGAACTATGTTACAGTTTTAAAAAAGGGGTAAAAATGAATTTCCCGAAAAAAACGTTTTATTTCATTAAATTTAAAAAAAAGTTTAAAACCCAAAAAAAGTGTTTGGGGGTTTTTAAAGCGTTTTTTTTCATTTAATTTTTGTTGAATTTGTTTTCTTAAAAAAACCCAAAAGTATGGCGGGTTTTTTTCCCCTTTTAACCTTACAAAAAACATCCTTAAAAAAGTTTGTTATATTCTTTGGGGCATTCCCTAAAATTTCCCGAAAAAAATTGATTTCATTCACTTGAAAAGCAAATTACCCCAAAGAGACATTAAAAGCGCGTTTTTTGACCATTTGATTTTTGTTTGCAATTTTGGGAAAAATAAATAAATTTTTTTTAAAGCTCCAAAAGTATCATAGGTTTTTAAAGGCGGCCCCTTTCAAAAAAACATGGCATATCAGGGGCGGGGTTTTTTTCCCGGAAATCAAAGTGAAATTTTATTCACTTGTAAAAAAAAAAAAAAAAATAAAAATAAAGGGGGTTAAAGTGTTTTAAAATTTTTTGATTTTTTGTTTAAATAGAGGTAAATATATTTTTCAAGCAGTAAGTATTGCAGAATTTTTAGAAACATTTTTCAAAAAAACCAAAAGTATTTAGGACAGTATTTCCTGAAAAAAAAATCACTTGATTTCACTTAAATTTAAAAAAAAAAAAACCCGTAAAAAAAAAAATACTTAAAAACCTCTTAACCCCAAAAATGCTTCCCCAAAATTAAAAAACACTTTTTGGAAAAAAATTTTACAAAACCTGGGTTAAATCGCCCGATTGTAATTTAAATTTGTTTTTATTATTAAATTATTTTAACCCTTTTCATGCACAAATTTTTAAAGGGATTTTTTGTTTCTTTTTCGTTATTTTTTTCATTTTTTTTGTAATGCAAAAGGTTCCCCTTTAATTTTTTGTCTTTTTTTCCCATCTTTCCGTTTTTGTGTTTTTTTCCCTTTTTTTTATTTTTTACCGGAAAAAATTCAAACAAAATTTAAACCCCAACTGACCCAAAAATTGTTTAAAAAGTGTTTTCTTTTTTAACATTAAAAAACCCAAAAACTGCCCCAGCATGTGATGATGCATGCCCTTTTAAGAAATTTACGCAGTGGTTTTTTTTGTTTGGGTTTGTTGGGTGTTCCCGTGTTGCTTTTTTGGGTGTGTAGTCATTTTCGAAAAAATTAAAAATTAAACTCCTCTGGGTTTATCACGGGGTCTTATCTGTGTTACAGCACTACTTTCTTTTCCAATATTTACCAAAGTATTATATTCTAAAAAACCCGGTTGAGAAAATAGTCACCAAAAACACAACGTTAAAAAAAACTTGATTGTTCAAAAAAACATTGCTTGCAAATTTTAAAAAAACAATTGAAATTTAAATTTTTTGTTGATTTGGCGAGAATGTTTCACTTCTTGCTGTGGCCCTGTTCCTTTGGGCTTTGCACACCAATTATAATTTTTAAGTTCCTTCTTTCCCAAAGTGTCTCCCCCTGCGGGGGTGTGGGGTTTTTTTAGAAATGATTTTCTCGGGGACCCGGGCTTTCTGATGTTTTCCCCCCGAGGGTGAATTCTGGGGAAAAAAAAAATGAAAAATTTTCAGGGGCCCTTTTGGGATATCTTAAATTTTTCCTTTTTTTTTTTCTTTAAATTTTAATCTGTCATTTGCTGGATTTAACAAGAGAATGGGACTTTTAATTTCTTGTGTGTCGGGGAGGGAAGGGGGTGAGGGGGTGAGGGGGTTGTGTTTGTGTGTGTGTGTGTGTGTTGGGTGTGCTGTGTGGGGGGTGTGTGTTGTTTTATTAAATTTATCTTTCCTTTTTTTTCATCTCTTGAATCGATGATAACATTGTTTTGTGTTGTGTGTGTGGTGTTGGTGGGTGTGTGTGTGTGTTTTGGGGGTTGTGTTTTGTGTGTGTGGTTTTGTGTGTGTGTGTGTGTGTTGTGTGTGTGGTGTGTGTCCCGTATATAGTATGAAATGCGAAGTATGAAAATAGTAAAGAAGAACGAAAAAAAAAAATACGAGAGTATGAAAAAACGAAAAATTATTTCAATCCCGCCTTCCCTATTAAATGAAAAGGAAAAGGGAAAAAATGAACCCCCGGGGTAGCAATTCACAAAACAACAAAATGAACCCGGAAGTTAAGAAGAGGATCAGGTCAAAAAAAAAACGACCCTGTTACCCCCAAACCCAAAAAAAACAACAACAACTACAGCCCAAAAAATAAGACACCCTTTCATTTTTGTCCCTACAGGAAAAAAACCGGCCCCTGAAGACCCGCCAGGGTTAAAGTCCGGTCCCTGTCACTTGAAATTCCCGCAAAAACAGCCCTGAAAACACTAAGTATAAACTGTCAAAAAAAAAATTAACCCCCCTTTTTGTTGACAAATAGAAAGATTTTTACTCGTCACTTGGTTTTTATTTACAAATTTTTAAAAAATCCCCTGGGGCACCCCTCAGTAAATTAAACCAGAAAAATGGTGCCGGTTTGGGGTTTACATTCAAATCACACAAAAACTTTTACTGTAAAGGGAAATTTTGCCCTTTGAATAGGCAGCTAGCACAAAATTTTTTCGGAAACATTTTTAAACCCGTTAACCCCTTGGAAAACCCAAAATTTTTGATTCAAAAAACACTATTACAAAAATATTTTTTTAGGGGAAAATTTTCAAAACAATTTCAAAAAATACTAAATCTCTCCCCTTTTTTGGTTTTTGACGCTGCCTTGTTTTTTAATCAAAACAAATATCAAAAAGCCTTTTTACAAGCCAAAAAAGTTTGGCGAATTGTTTTTCGAAAAATTGTTTTATTTTTAAAAGTAAACAGACTTTCAGCCTTTTAAAAAATTTGATGAAAGAAGAAGAAGAGAAAAGAAAGAAGAAAAAATTGAAAGAAAAAGAAGAAAGAAGAAGGTTTTGGGGAAAAGAAGATGATGATGTTAAAAATTAATTAAAGTTAAAAAATAATAATAAAATAATTTAAAAACAAAGCAAACCCCGTCAGGAAATTTTTTTTTAACAATATAACCAAAGCAAAGGTTTTAACTAAGTTTTCCCCATTTCCTGTACTTACACAAGCGAAGGATTGATGGAGATGAAACCCCCTTTCTCCCCTCACATGTTTACTTGACTCAGAAACCATCAGGGGAAATTCATAGCCAAACCCCCGAGATCCACACCCTGACTCGACCCCTGTTAGGGGCCCGTGTGGGTTAGAGGATTTGGAAAACAGCGACTGGAAAATCTTACAGGGAAATGCGAGGGGTTGAGGAATTAAATTCCCCCTTATTTTTGGGGCTTGTCTCAATGTGTGTGTTTTGTGTGTGTGGGGGGGGGGGGGGGGGGGGGGGGGAAACAAACGGAGTTACCTCAAGGGTTTGTGTGTGTTTTGTGTGTGTGTTTTGTGTGTGTTTTGTGTGTGTGTTTTTTGTTTTTGGGGTGGGGTAGTGTGTGTGTGTGTGTTTTGGAGGGGGGGGGGGGTTGAAAAAATTTTACCCCCCCCTCATGACGCCTTTTTGTTTTCCAATGTCTTTTTTTGGTGGGGTTGTGGTGGTAGGTTTGGACCCCAAAAACCTGTCCCCCAGATTGTTTCCCCGGCCCCAAAAATTTTGCAGATTTTTTTTTTTTTTTTGTTGGGGGAAATTTTTTATGGCTAAATTTTTAGTTTTTTAAAATCAATTTTTGTGTCTAGTTTATAAATTTTTAGGTTTTAGTTAAAACTTTTTTTTAAAATTTTTTTTTGTTTGGTTCTTTATTCTATTTTTTAATATTTTTTTTTTTTTTTTTTCTTTAGTTTTAAAATTTTTTTTTTAAATTTGGGGTCTTATTTTTAAAACTTATTTTTTGTTCCCATTGTTTTTTTTAGTTAAAGTCCCCTTTTTATTTTATTTTTTAAAATTTTTACTTAATTTTAAATTTAAATCTGCAGTGTTCTTTTTGAGCACGGGACCCTTTGGGAATGAAATCGGGGAACTTGGGGGCCCCTTTTTGATCATTCGGTCATCCGATGAAATTTCATGCAAAGCTTGTTCGGGTTGGAAATTTTGGAATATGCACGGGGTTTCATAAAAAAAAAACAACGGGGAACATAAACCCCCTTTTTGAAAAGTAGGATCTGATATATTTTTTATGTCGGCCCCCAAGGACAGCAAAATTTTTTTTCAGGGTATAACCTGTTCCTTATTCCCCCCACCCTTTAAAAACCGACACGGGGCCAAAACCAAAGTCAGTTTTACATGTCCCCAACAGCACCATCTGTTCGGGGTTTTTGGGAGGTAAAAGACCGCTGCCAAATTCCCGGGAAAAAGGGGAAACATAAAAGTTTGTTATATATTTTATTTTTATATATTTATATATTTAATAAAATTTATATTTATTTATCTTTTATAATATATATTATAATTTTTATTTTGTGGGTGTGTGTGTGTGGTGTTCGTTGTGGGGGTGTTTTGCGCGTCTGCTGTGGCGGGTGCGCGCGTGTTTTTTGTGTGTTCCGGGCCCCTTATGGCAGTAAACTTTGTTGAAATAATCTATTCAAGAAAAAAGGTTTTCAAAAAAATAAAAGTAAAAACCCTAAAGGGGGGGGACTACACGTAAAACATAATTTTTTCTGTTAATTTACATCCCACAAACTCCCGTGCCCAAATGGTTTTTTTTTTTAAAGTTAAAAAAAGAGTTGACATTTGTTTAGGGCCCCCCCGCTTTTAAAACTATTGCTTTATTTTGTGTTACGCAGTTTCCCAAAACTTTTTTTAACTATTAATTTCAAATCAGTTATTTCGAGGAAAAGGGAATAAGCCTTCTGTTTTTTTTTTTTTACATTCTTTACCCGTCCCAATGCGGTTTTTTCTTATTTGGTTCCCAAGGGGCACACTTTGGGCCCCTCTTTTTCTGGGGCAAATTTTTAAACAAAAAAACGTTTACCCCCAAAGGGTCAGAAGGGCTGTTTAACCAAAGTAGGGTGGGCCCAAAAATGGTCGCATACACAGAAATTCCCCCATTTTTTTCCCTCAAAACTCTAGCCAGGGAAAACAAAACCCCCCCCCCCCCCCCCAAACACACACACACACACACAAACACACCCTCCCCAAAAATTTCCCCCCCCAAATGAAAAAACACACCAAAAAATGTTTAAACAAAACCCAAAAAAGGGACCCTCCAGGGGTTTTCGCTGAAAAACTTTAATTACAAGAAATGCCTGTTTCCCAAACCCAGAACCCCATTAAAAAAAAAAATCAAATTTATCAAAAGTCTTAAAATTTAAATTTTATCGACGGTACCTAAATTCAGTTTAAATTGGTTTGGGATCGTTTTTGCCACCACAAGTGGCAATCCTGCCCCTCCCACAAAAAAGGCAGAAAGAAGACTTTTAAATTGTACCCCTAAAAGTTTCCCCCCACTGGTGCCCCCGTGTCTTTTTCTTGTCCTGCCTTCTTTCAAATGCACAGTTGGTCTCCACTTAAAGAGGAAAGAAAAAGCTGCAGGTCCTCCAGGGAACAGCAGTTTTTGGGCCCACTAGGGGTGGGGGGGGGGGGTTGGGGTGGGTCCCCAGGGGGGGGGGGCCCGTGGGGGTTTGGCCCGTTTTTTTCCCGGTGCCCCCACACTTTAAACAAGAAGGCGCAATTCCGATTTTCCCATTTTGGGCAAATGGCCGGGCAGGGTTTAGATAAACCTTCTTTCCCTTTCCCCTTCCCCGCCTTCATAAATGAAGATTCTGCGACTGGGGGTTTCAGGTTTTGGTAGTCATTTTGGTTGTTGCCGCCAGGGTCGGAGGGGAGGGGGGGGGAAAAACTGGAACCTTGGTTTGGTTTCGTTTCGGTGCCCTTGCTGGTCGTCGTTTTTTGGGCTTTTTTTGCCTTCATCATTGGGGGAAAAATTCTGGACTGTAGGGGGGGGGGGCGGAGGGGGGGGGGGGGTTAGGGGGGGGGGGGGGTTGTCGATTTGGAGTTGTCTGAGGTAGAGTTTTGAAGAGAGGGGGGAGGGGGGGGAAAGGGGGGTGACGTTTCCTTCCCATGTAACCCTTTTGGGAAATGAAACCCGAAGGAAGGGGGGCCCTTTATTCTAACAAGCAAAGGTTTTTCCCATGATACTAGGGTGGCTTTCTGATCGTTTTTTGGGAGAGGGGCGGGGGAGGGTTTTGTCATTTTTTGGGGGTGTTCCTGTAAACATAAAAACCTTTCAGTTAGTTTTTGATTTAAAAATGCACTTTATTAGTGGGCTTATAACCTGGGGGGGGGTTTTTTCATGGTTTTTTTAGTGCCCCCCATTTATCCCTCTATTCGAGGTTTGGGGGGGGGGGGGGGGGGGGTGCGCCCGGCCATGGAAAAAAGGGGTTTGAAATTCCCAAAGAAAAAGGGGCGTTATTTTAAACTTAAAAATTAATTTTTGGAAAAGTGTTGTGTTTTTTTTTTTCCCCGGGGGGTTGAGCTCCAAGGTTAAATCAATGGTGACTTTTTTTGTGAAATGTGCCCTTTTTCCATCATAAAGGGAGCTGCATTCCGGTTTTGGGTGTAAGGGAAAAAAAACACGATATCAATGAGCTGGGTTTTAAAAAAAAAAAAATCATCTTTCCCCCGGTTTTGCATGCAGTAGCCTATTCTTCCGAAATTTGTTAAAACTTTTTGTGGGCAAAAAAATTGGTGTATTCTCCAGGGCCCACCGGGGTTTCCCCAGTCTAATTGAAAGACTTTTCGGGCATTGGTTTCGGTTTTTGAGTTAACTGCAAATGTCAGATCACAAACCTAACCTAAACCCCCCCGCTACACCCCTCCCCTCACTAAAAAGGAAAAGAGTTAAGTAAAACATCACTTTTCCGGGAATGGTTAATGACCCCTTTGGGTTTCATTTTTCCCTCATCAACAGATGGTTAATTTTCACTTTCCCCAATAGTAAACCAGGGGCCAGGTAAAAAAAAAAACCCCATAAAGGGAAGGTATGTAAAAAACAAACAACATAAACAACAACAAAAAAAAAACCCCCCCAAATTCTGTGTTTTGAAAAAAAATTTTTAATTTATGGGTTTTTTTAAATCAGTCCAGTGCCCCCCAGGGACCCCTACAAAAATTTCAATTAGATGTTTTTTCCCCTAGGGGAAAGCGGGCGGAAATTTTAAATCCCCAATGGTACAAATTAAATTTTACAGTTTTTTGGAGACCGGGAAACACAGTTTTTAAATTTTTCCCCTTTTTTTTGTTTCCCCTTTTTAAACATATTTCTTTTTTTAAACATGTGAATAATCATAGAAAACCAACAAAATTAAATGAGAAAAATTTTTAAACACAAAAAAAAAAACCAAAGTTACCTGAAAGCTTAGGTCAAAATGGCGCCGACCCACGGGGTTTGTTTTTTTCTGTATGTGGAGGACGGAACTGTACCAGTGGGGGCCCAAATGTGAAAGTAAAAGTGCCAACAAGGAACACAGTGCTCGTCTTTACCTCTTTTGCAAGGTGAAACAAAAGAGTTGTTTTTTTCCCCAACGTGAATCATGGAACATATCCCTTTTGGCCAGAGTCCCCAGCTCTTTTCTCTCTCTCTCTCTCTCTTTTCTCTCTCTTCTCTCTCTTCTCTCTCTCTCTCTCTCTCTCTCTTCTTTTCCCTCTCCCCTCTTTTCCCCTCTCTCTTCTTCTCTCTCTTCCGATGAACTTTTAAACAAAGACCCCCTTGGGGAAAACCAAAAAACAAAACATTTTTGGGGCACACGTTAAGATCTGTTTGTTTTTTTGGAAGAGAAGGGCCCAAATGTGTGCCGGGGGGGAAAAAGATGAAAAAAACTGACAAAAACTGTTTTACACATGGAGACCGGGTGTAAAAATCCCCAAAATAAAATTGCTTTTTCCCATTACCCTTTGGGGTTTTTCAACAAAAAATTTTAAATGCAAAAACCCCCCCATATAAAATTTTAAAAAGAAAGGAAAAAGAAAAAAAAAGAAAAAAAAGAAAAAAAAAAAAAAAAAGAAAGGGGGTAGAGGAGAAATGTACCATCCCCTTTGTTTTTGTTTCCCAAAACCACACACACACCACACAAAAACCACACCCCACAACCACACACACACACCACACAAAAAAACTCAACACACACACAACCACACCAAAACTCACACACACAAATGGGGGCCCAAAAAAGGGGCCACTGCCCCTTTGCCTAGATAGAGGAAGGGGCCCAGTGGGCGGGTTTTTGATTCCCAAATTTGGACCAAATTTTTCCCTTTTTCCCACTAGACCCGGTGGTGGTCTGAGTGCTATTTATTTTGGAGGAGGGGGGTTTAAACCCTGGGGCCCTTATTTTCCCGATCCCATGTGTTCAGCGATGTAAAAGAAAAAAAAATTTCCAAACCAAGGGCATTATCATTTTTTGATTCATTTCTCTTTTATCGTCTTTCAACTTGTTGAAGTGGGGGGCTAGGAGATAAACCTTTTTTTCCCGTGAAATATGGAATACCTAAAGGGAAACCCAAAAAACTAGGACCACCTTTTTCCCCAAATTTAAAAAAAACGCCCTCCCCAACAAAAATTACCTTTTTTTCGTGTCAAATGTTTGCTGTAAAAAAACCCAATTCAATTTTAACAAAAAATTTGATCCAAACCAGCTTGTGAAGATTTTGCAGGGGATCAGTAGACTTATCGAAGGGGCAAGAATCAATCATATTTTTTAATTCGAATAAAAACAAAATGTTTTTTTATAACTACTGGCTAAAAAGACAAAAATTTGCGTTCTCCATTCGCCCCTATAAAATGCCCCACGGAAAAAAATTAAAAGAAGAAACCCCTAAACCAAGAAATTGGGTTTGCGTAATTGACAAATGATTTTTTCTTGGTAAGATCACTTTGCTTGCATTGGGAAAAAAACAAATTTCTCAGTAAGATTTTTTTTTAAATTTAAAAAAATTAAAAAAATTTTCCCTTAAATTTACAGTCACGAAAACTTTCTTTACGTTTCCTTTACCTTTCTTTATAAATCTTTGTTTTAAAATTTAAAGGGGCTAGTCCCAGTGAAACAAACCTAAAGCCTTTTAAACCCGCTTACATAAAGAGCTTTTAAAAAATAAACCGTTTG
>JASPKP010004995.1:12500-15000 GCA_030674155.1 Stramonita haemastoma | reverse complement strand
TGAGGACGCCAGCCATTGTGCTTGATTTATCATCCCCAAATTTCACAAAAGTAAAGAATAATGCTCAAAAGCAGATTACCACAAAAAACATGTTTAAAATGCCACGTTGGCATATAAAGCTGTGGAATCGACATACTGTGTTTATGCCGAAAGTTCTTTGGATGAAACAAGCTGAGGTACCGTGTGCCAGCCCACGCAGAACTTCTTGTGCTCACGTTAAAATCTGTTCCCCCTTTACTAATAGGCCATTGCGTGCAGGAGGGAACAATCTATAAACCAGCATGCACACAGGGACTGGATGAGTAGCCCATCTTTGCAATCCTTATCCCAACACTCAAGTTTGTACCAAGTGTTAAAAAAAATCAGCTAGATAGCAATAAAACCTTTTTTTAATATTTTGTTTTGGATTCGAGTAGTTTACTGACCAATAATAGTTAAGAAAAATAAAAGACAAAAAAGAGAGACTGTCAACGTAAAAAAAACATTTACGTATTCAATACTGGACCAACAGTAAAACTGTAAGTGTCATCAGGCCCAGTGAGGTACCACTCAGTTTACAATGTGACTTTGGATGATCCAGGAATATATCTCGAGCCAGATTTTGTTTTTAAAACCTATCAGCTTATATCTACCCGTCTAACTATTACTCTTAATTACAATAAAGATATCCACTCTCAATGACAGTGATAAAAAAAAAATACTGACACTTACCGCTTCTGGAGTCTTCACCGACCAGTATTTCGAATGTCAAGTCTTCACAGGTCTTTCTTTTTTTCCCTCCCCAGCATTGCCAGTGGTCTGCACTGCAGCTAGGGGGCTGTGCGAAATGACACCTTACATACTGCCTTGCAACTCCCAGTCCACACACACATGAACACTTTTCACGCGGAAAGCGCTCACAGTTCCGTTGGCAAGTTTTAAAAAATAAAGAAAAAAAACAAACAAGAAAAACAAAACGAAAGAAAAAAAAAAAAAAGAGTGCCGAAACAGAAGCTGACTTTGGCAGTGAATTTGCATGCTGCTTTTGATGACGTTTCTGACGTTTCTCAGAGAGAGAGAGAGAGAGAGAGAGAGAGAGAGAGAGAGAGAGAGAGAGAGAGAGAGAGAGAGAGAGAAGAGAGAGAGAGAGAGAGTATAGCTTAAGTATAACTTCAGATTGCATATCAGACAAACCCAACAAAAAAAACGATCGATATATATATATATATATATATATATATATATATATATATAATATATATATATATATATATATATAATATATATCAAAAGATTCACATAACCCTTTCTTTGTTTACGAAGATAGATAAACAGAAAACAACTCCCCCCCCAAAAAAAAAAATAATAATAAATAAATAAATAAATTGAAAACACCCCATAAAATCCAAACATAACACCTCAAAGTGAATAAAACCACCAAACTCCACCCAAATCTATTATAATTCTGCATTTAAAAAACCCATCAAACCTCCCCCAACCCCCCAACCTCCAACCCCCCCTCCAGTCCAGTGCAATTATGAAAAGTGTAGTGTAGCATATAATAATATGTGAGGAAGAGAACAACACTGTCCTTATTTGTATACCTATTCTATAATTCCACCGCATTCTTTGCCTGCTTTATAGTTTGTGTGGTGGTAATTATGTATCATTTATTCACACAACTAACACATTCTTCTTCCATTCAAAAGAACAGTTTTATCTATTTTTTATTCATTTATTTATTCATTTATATCGAGGATAATGGAATAAGCACCCGTGTGCTTTTTTACATCCAGTCCCCGTGTGTATGCAGTTTTGTAAATCTCGTCATCTGTTCCCACGGGCACACAATGGCCTACTCTTACGAAAAGTGGAACAGGATTTAACGTGTGCGCAAGATGTTCTGAACAGCAACTATAAGCCTACCTACCTGTGAATAAATCTTTAGAACTGTTAAACGTTGAGATTCCAAGCAGAAAATAGCGATCAGCACACTGAAATCCACAGAGAGGTTTAGGGGAGCTAGAAACAGGATCTTCGCCCTATGCAGTTTTTTTTCGTAGTACTTCAGTTGGTGTCTGTTGTTTGGGGGGAATCCCAGTTGAATATTAAAATGTTTACCTGTGTGTGTGTGTGTGTGTGTGTGTGTGTGTGTGTGTGTGTGTGTGTGTGTGTGTGTGTGTGTGTGTGTGTGTGCGCGTGTAAGTGTGTGTGTGTGTATATGTGTGTGTGTGTGTGTGTGTGTGTGTGTGTGTGTGTGTGTGTGTGTGTGTGTGTGTGTGTGTGTGTGTGATTTTGCTATCTGTCAATCTTTATTTGTGGACAGTTGCATGCGTGTGACTGATTTAAATGTGAGGGGGTTTGATTTGCTGCTTATACTAGATTCAGTGCTAGGCCTATGCCTGTATAAATTCCACACATTGTTGTTGTTGTTACTTTTATTTATTATTATTATTATTATTATTATTATTATTATTATTATTGTTGTTGTTGTTGGTGGTGGTGTTGTTGTTAGGTCTAT
>JASPKP010004995.1:5000-7500 GCA_030674155.1 Stramonita haemastoma | reverse complement strand
ACACACACACACACACACACACACACACACACACACACACACACACACACATAGACGATCATCTGCAGCTTCACATAATCTTGATGCAGTCAGGCAGAATGCAGGCTGGTGTGACCAAAATTCCCCTGTCATGACAATGGAAGTGACAAGTCACGTGGTACTTCCTGTCAATCAAGCCACTTCATTGGCCCAAACTATTCGCCTATAGCCATTAGACTTTATCAAAAGCCAGAAGTCTTGGTTTTCACCACACAAATGAAATAATAATTATTTCATGTGTACCTTTTGGTTGGGGTTTGTTTTGGGGTTGGGTTTTTTTGTTGTTTTTTTTTGGGGGGGTGTTCTTTATCTTTTTGTTTCTTGCTTGGGGGGGGGGGGGGGGGGTTGTTGATGGGGCTTTTTGGAGGTGGAGGGGGGAGACCGTTGTGTGAAAATGAACCTTTATGAACCAGGTCTTTTTGCCCAGGTCTATGGACAAAATCTCACCACTGGTGAACCTGGGAGCACTAACTCAGGAAGAAAAACAATATTTACGTCATTTATGGCGTAGGTCTTATCATAGAGGAAAAAAATGTCTGTTTATTTTATTGAATAATCTTTATAGTTTTCTCAAGCAAAGATGTATGCTGTGACGTACATGTGCTATTAACCGCCTCCCCTCCCCCCCCCAAAAAAAACCCAAAAAACCCACCTAGTTCAAGTATATACAGTCCTTGCCTATCACAGCAGAGACTGTTCAAAAGGAAAGTTTTAGTACTGTTTGGGTTTGTTTTAGAGGTAGGAGGGGGGGAGGGGTGTTCCTCGGTTAGAGCTCCGAGTTTACAAGAGGTGAGATTTTGCGTATGCAGCTATGAAGGTAGCAACATTTCGATTTCTAGAATAGCGTGGTAATAGTTCATCTTGCATCCAATCGCTTTTCTTCGTATTAAAACAACTACTATTTTTCAGTGCAAAATTAACTATATATTCATGATAAGATATCTCCTGTATTTTTTCTCTTCAGCTATTTGGTCCACGACTAATAGTTTCACAGCTATCTGGAACATGAGCTTTCACTGGGAATAACAGAAACTGGACACAGAATAACTGATTTCCAAGGGGAAATTACTTTCTGTAGAATCAGGCAGAGTTCCGGTTCTCCCGCTAACTGATTTGTAGTTACCAGCTTACCAGAAATGCCAACAATGCCTGCCTCTGTCACGATCACTGATTGGATCAATGTCATTAGAACCAACCAATCAGTGTCCCTCTTTGATCTGAGGTCTTGGGTTCCGGTTCTCAGAGGTAGTATGTAGTGATGGTGGCGTTAGCGATAGGAATGTGGATGTTGTGTTTAGTGATGGTGGCGTTAGCGATAGCAATATGGATGTTGTGTTTAGTGATGGTGGTGTTATTGATAGCAATATGGGTGTTGTGTTTAGTGGTGGTGCTGTTATCGATAACAATATGGATATTGTGTTTAGTGATGGTGTTGTTATTGATGGCGAGGTAGATGTTGTCAGTGTTGTTATCGATAGCTAGCAATATGGATGTTGTCAAGGTTGTTATTGTTACAAAATGAATATTTTTAGTGTTGTTATTGATAGCATTATGGATGCTCACTGTGATGGTGTGTTTGATAACAATATGGATTTTTTCAGTGAAGGCATTATTACTGACAGCAATATAAATTTTGGCAATGATGGTGTTATCATTGATAGCAGTATGGATGTTGGCAGTGATGGTGCTGTTATTGAAAATAAAACAAAATTGAAATGCCCAGTGCACGCACGTACGTAGGTACGTATGTACGTTCGCACGCACGCACAGACAAACAGACAGACATAGACAGACAGACATAGACAGACAGAGAGAGAGACAGAGAGAGAGAGAGAGAGAGAGAGACACACACACACACACACACACACACACACACACACACACACACACACACACACACACACACACACACACACACACACACACACACACACACACACACCAACAGACAGACAGACAGACAGACAGGAACACATTACAAAACAAAAGACAGTCAAATGTAAACGAGCAAAAAGAGACAGAGACGAAGAGACAAAAACAGAATGAGAGGAAGAGAAAGAGGTTTACACATAGGCTACAGGGAGAGCATACAAGACAAACAAACAGAAACAGACAGACAGACAAGGACACGGCGAGGAAACAGTGTCACGGATCTTTTGTACAGATGTTCTGGTTACAAATTCTTCGATCAGCCAGCGGATGAAAAATTGAACAATCCTAACAAAAAGGTGTGAGAAAATGAATTCCGAAGAAACACTTTCACTGAAAACCTACAGTAGATCCTTAGGCTACCAGCTTTGTTTGATGGGACAAAGAGCTGTGGAAAACACAATGGACCATGATAAAAAGAAATGAATCGATTCAAAAAAGAACAAAACAATGGGAAAAAATATCAATAAATTATTTTTTAAACCGTTTTCTTCACTACACGTAAGGGAATTGAGCCTGAGCACGGCGGTTG